>ML685779.1:2133296-2173776 GCA_007922175.1 Pelusios castaneus
GAAGAGAAAAAGAAAAAAAGGAAAGGAAGAAAGAAGAGAAAGGAAGGAAAGGAAGAGGAAGAGAAAGGAAGGCAGGGAAGAGGAAGACAAAGAAGAGGGGAAAAAAAGGAAAGGAAGGAAAGGAGGAGGAAGAGAAAGAAGAGAAAGGAAGCAGCCCCGGGGGTCTGGAGGGGGCGGTGGGGGCTGCCGGCCTGCGCGGGGGTCCCTCCTTGTCCCCACCCCCACCCCTCTAACCCGGGCCGTCTCCTTGTCCCCACCTCCACCCCTCTAACCCGGCCCGTCTCCTTGTCCCCACCCCCACCCCTCTAACCCGGCCCGTCTCCTTGTCCCCCCACCCCTCTCCAGGCCTCCCTCCAGCCCCCTTACCTGGCCGGAGGCTGGGAACCACAGAGACAGTCGGCAGAGTTGCTGCCGGCTAGTCTGCTCCCGCCCTGAGCACGCTGTAACTGCGCATGCTCAGGGCGGGAGATTTAAATCTCCCCAGCCCGGCCCAGCCTGCACAGCTGGGAGGGAGCACCGGCGGGGAAAAAAAGGTGCCAGAACGCCGTTCCGGTGCGTTCCGGCAGAAAAAAAGCAGTGCTCAGGTCTAACTGACTCCCATGTTTGGGGTCAGGAGGGAATTTTTTCCTAGATCACATTGGCAGAGATGCTGAGGGTTTTTCACCTTCCTCTGCTGTATGGGGCATGGATCACTTTCTTATCTAAACCAGAGTAAATGGTGGATTCTTTGTAATTTGAAGTCTTTAAATAATGATTTGAGGACTTCAGTAATTCAACCAGAGATTATATGTGTATTACAGGAGAGGGTGAATGAGGTTCTGTGGCTTGTGATGTACAAAAGGTCAGATTGGATGATCACGATGGTCCCTTCTGACCTTAAAGTCTGTGAGTCTATAACTGGGTACTCAGGTTTGTCATTGTTTGCTGAGAGATCATGGAGAGTAAGTAGCTGACCCCCGCATCTGCTATATCACAAATCTGGGTCCTGTTCCCAGTTTATGTAATCTCTCTTGGTATTTTTGTGTGTGACAACAGGAGGAAGTTGATCTATTTTGTCTGTCCTGACTGCAGGATCTCTGTATGTGACACATTAGTTAGAGTGGTGCATGTGCAGTACTAATAGAATGATCAGAGTTTTTGGCAGAATGCCAATGAGCAAGACGATGGGAAATGGCAACTTTCTGGTGTTCAGAATTCAGCCAACCCTGTAGCTCCCTGATCCCAGGAGAATCTCTCTGCCAGATGTCAGGTTCTTGCTATAAACAAAAAAATTCTAGCACTCATTGCAAATAACAATCTAAGGAATTTTTATAATGGTGAAAGTTAGGAAACCTATATATAGGAGACTATACCTCTTCCCCTATAAGTACATAAGATTCTTGGGACAGACACTTAACTTTATATCATATAACAAGCAGTGCAGCCTGTCTGATAGAGCCCTTTGCTATGTTTAAGGAGACCTGCATTCTATTTTTCACTTTGCCAATTGCCTGCTGGGTGACCTTGGACAAGTTATTTCCCGGCTCTGTGCCTCAGTTTCTATCTGTAAAATGGTGATCATGGTACCGACATCCTTTGTAAAGTGATCTATGGCTGAAAAGTATTCTAGAAGACCTAGGTGTTATTTATATCAACTTAGTGCCATGTGCATTCGAATGCTATTTAAATAAGAATACATTATAAAAACATCATCTATCTATGTATGACTCCCTGTTGCCATGTTGTCTGAACACCTCATAAATCATTTTAATGGGTACTATATTCAGAAGCACCTAATGATGGGATTCACGTAGGTGCTGCATTGCTGAGCATTACAGTGTTTAACTTTTAGGTGTCCTGTCACCTGATGGAATTCTCAGTCCCAAATTAGGCTGCTGGGCTCCCTATACAATGCACGGGGAGAACTGGGTGCATAAAAATGGGATTTAAAAATGCCAGCTTGCTGAGTGTGGAACTGCTTAAACTTTCCAGGAGGAAATGCTGAGGAGAGGGGTGGCCTAAGCCCTTTCCCTGATAGTGAATTATAAGCCTAACTTTGGGCAGAGGAAGGCGCCTCTCTCTATTCAGGATGATTGCCATGAACCTTTTTGTGTAGTAGATTCCTAAACAGATCAGTCCTCCTTCAAGAAAAAACAAATCATTAGGCAGTGCTCACCTTTAACTTAGTGATTGGAGCACACAGCCAGGATGTGGGAGAAACCTGGGTCAAATCCTTGCTCTGCCTTTTTGGACAAGCAAATGAACCCACATTTCCTTCATCCCAAAGAATGCCATGACTACTAGACTCTTGGATACTTTGGCCTATGATGCTGTCCATCTCTCATGCTGGAGCTCTTCCACTGTTTAGAAATAATAAACACCAGAGCTGGAGAACAAGAACCTGAATCTCCTATGAGGGTATCCTAATGACTGGGCTACAGAGTCGTTCTCTCTCTGGTCTAATGAATAGTTACTTATTTATTTATTTATTTATTTATTTATTTATGAAACATTTTCAAGAGGAGAGAGGAAGACCTGTCCCAGAATAGCTTAGTGGTTAGGGCACACTTCTGCGGTGGGGAAGAGTTGCAACTTTCCCTCCCTCTTCTGTAGAAGGGGGTTTTGACTCTCGTCTTCTGCATGCTGGGTGAATGCTCTAACTACTAGGATAAAGATTATTGGGTTGTTGACACCACCACTTACTCCAGATTTAGGCATGCTGTGAGGACATGCTGTTCTGGGGCCCGAGAGCAAGATAGGTGGGGGGTAGGATACCTAATTTGAGATTCTTGGTGTGACTGAGGAGTCAGTTAGGCAGTAAGGTGCCAGGTGGTGTCAGGACATAGGTGGTTATGCACATGCCCACCCACCAACATTTAGGCACCTCAGCACTTTATCAGTGGAAACTAAGGCACCTGGGGACTGGATGACTACTAGGTAAGGTGGCAGCTGAGCAGGAGTTTTGCAAATGCCAGCGATGTCTAAATATGGGATGTTGGATTTTAAGTAATGTAAGTGCTCCTGGACATTTTGCCCAGTGTATTCATTCTAACAACTCCTTTGACAGATTGGGAAATACTATTATTGATACATAGGAAAGAGGGACCAAGATTAACAGACTTGCAAAAGTTACACAGAAATTCTGTGGCATGGGAGAAAATTGAACCACTATCTCCCACGTCCAGGCTAATGGCCTAATGACTGGCTCAACCTCTTGGTCTCTGTTAAACCCATCTAAAATGCATATGCACAAGACCCTTTTCTTAAGAAAGATCTACATCTTTCATATGTGAACTCTAATAGTATTTCCTTACATTTAATGGGATGTAATTCATTTATCTGAGAACTGTAAAATTATGTAGTAATCCTTTTATTGACTCCTACAAATGATTCCTTTTTCAAGAGTGTATGGAAATAATTTTAACAGATAGTAGGTTACATTAATGGAAATCTGAGTTTACTGCAATAAATAAAAATGTTGCTTCTTTAGTTTTCAATGGGAATAAGCCTTGATACTTTGGAGAATTCTTTCTCTTTTATTTGTTTCATGGCTTTTGTTCATCTAACTTACGTTCTATAAGATTCTGGCAATTGAGATCCGATGCTCTGACTAAAAATAAATTTCAGTTCTAGGGATGCTTCCATCTTATGCACATGAACATTGTATACACCATTTTAAAATGTTTTTTTAACTGAAAATAGAAACATTTCAATTGTATAATAAAATAACTTGTGTTTCTAAGCCTAATTAATATGAAATATATTGAATTTTTATGCAGAACTTTATAAAGTACTTGTATTTTACAATGAGTAAGATAGATCAGAACTGTAGAAGTGAATGAAGAGTCTCCATGGTTCCATCCTAGCCAAAACTGAACCTTTTAATTGGTACAGATTTGTTTTTTTAGAAATTAAGAATCAGCACAAACTTCAATTTTTGGCCACACCTGTAGTAATCCTTCAGGTAAACTGTTCATTTTCATGCTTGGGATTTCTTGATTGAAATATGTCATCAGTTGAAATGAATCATTGAGATTCTGTCCTGTCCCTCTCAGAAATGCAGCACAGAAAGTGACAATCCAGTAGAGTGGGAAGGAATTTGTATAGCTCCTGTGCACTCTGATGGGCAGAAGATTTCCCAATGTATTTCCAGTTATTTCTTGTCAGGTGTTGCGATCACACATGAAAGAAATATTACCTGAGTAGGAGCAGAGTGGTCTCAGGCATTCAAAGCATGACTTTCACTTTACCTTTCTACCATGTTCTTAGTACAAGCATACTTTAGTCCAAGGTAGTATCTGCATACTCTTCTTCTCACCTGTGTTGCTAATATTATTTTATTACCCATCAGTAGAGGTAGAATATTCTACCGTCTCTTTTTGAGATGAGGTGACCAAAGCTGAACAGTTATTCAAAGTGAATCTTCATCAATAATTTAACTGGCATATGTTTGTGTGATCTCTCATTTACTTGTTATTTCAACATAATATTTTATTGCTTTTTGCCTGCCACTACTCATTAATGAGATGCCTATTATGACATAGAGATCACAATAAGTATAAATAGTACTGTATAGTTTAAACTTAAACTTACCAGTGAGGATAAATGGTATTGAATAGTTTAAACAGCACTGGTATTTTTATTGGTATTGCCATGTTGCCTGAGAGCCACAGTGATGAACCAGGATCCCATGACACATAATGACAAAACAGAAGAGCGTTCAGTCTACATAAGACAAGAGAGAACTCATGGGTACAAGCAGATCGGCAGGGGAGTAAAAGGAAACCATGAGTCCATATTGGTCAATGTGATCAGCAGTGGTCTGTGTACATCAGTAGGCTAACAGTTAGTTGTCAAGTTTTTTGTAGGCATTACAGCAAATGAGAATTTTGAGGAGGGTTTTGAAAGAGGATAATGAGGTAACTTTGTGGGTTTGTATGGGAGTTCCTCTCATGCATCCGGGGCGCGGTGGGCAGGGGGGGAGGATGAAGGAAGGGTGGCAGTATGGGAGAAAGCATGAATGTGCTTGTTAGAAAATTTAACAAATGGCGATACAGTCCATGGCCAATTGAAGGAAAGTCAACATTCAAGTAGTGAATGAGAGATATTAGGTAGAGTGGGGTAGATCATAAAGGGCTTTGAAAGTGAAGATAGCTTATGTTTGATGCAGTGGAGAGGAGGCAAGCCAGTGGAGGGATGCAAACATATGGGACATAAATTTTAAAAGTGATGGATTAGGACAATCATCTTTAAAACAGCATTCTGAATGGATACAAGTAGAGTAAGATTGCGTTCACCCAAGTCAGAGAGAAGGCTGGCTCAGTATTGAGACACAAGCCTATGAGAGCTTGGAGGAGAAATTTAGTTGTGGGGGGATGGTTAAGAAAGACCACATCTTAGAGAACGTATGCAGAAAGAATAAACAAGATTTACATGTAGCCTGTATGTGAGAACCTAGAGAGAGATCTGAGTCAAAGATGATGCCCATGTTATGAGCATGAGTGACAGCAAGTTAGTTTTGTTGTCCACAGTAACCAAGAAAGGATGTAGCAGGATGGGTTTTGGAGAGAATATTAGAAGTGCTGTGTCAGCCATATTTAGCTTGAGTGAATGGCTAGCAGGAGAAGCCCAGCCCTGATTAGCCCTGGTGGGAATCAGCTTGCCTGCAAGCATATTTGGCTGGAAGGAAAAGGGTGTTGGATCATGGCAATGATGTTACTAGGATGACGGATGCCTAGTGCTGGGTGAATAGATGATTTTTCAGTTCAGCTAGCAAACTGAGAAATCAGGAAAACTATTCAGATTGGTTCAAAAAGTTATGGAATTTGTCAGCAAATCAGAAAAATCCATTTTCTTTTCAAGTGATTGTGTGTGTCTCTTGTATAACTTCAGCCAAGAGACTAGCGCACTTGCCTGCAATGTACTCATTCTGGGCCAGGGACTTAAATTCAGATCTCCCCTTCAAATGTGACCGGTCTAAACACCACACTGTAGGACGATTCTGGCATAGATTGTTTTCAATCTCTACTTAACTATTCACTGAGCCAAAGAAAGAGCCTGAGCAACACTCTAGCTTGATGATTAAGGCACTCTCTAGGACGGCAGGAGTTCTAGATTGAAACCCTTTCTGGGTCTCCCACATTGCTAACAATTGGACTACAGATTATAAGGACACACCTGCTTTTCTGAAACTGTCAAGAAATGGGTCAAATTCATGAATATTTTCAGGTCAGCTAACACTACATTTTTCAGAGAATAATCTATTCATCCCCCAAAATTCACCAAGCTCCAGCCATGCCTGGTTTTGTGGGGTGCTATGGTGGCCAGGCAATAAGGCTATAACAGATCAGGGCTCCTGACTTGTGCCTGCCCTTTGTGAAACTTTCCCACCCACATGCTGTCTCACACAGCCGGTTATTTTCCACTGGTGCGGGGTGAATTGGTTGCATGACTACAGGATGGAGAGGTGTGTGAGAAGAAACATACACTATATGAGTTTCCTTATGTCTGTGTGCAGCGACTTAGTATACTTGGTTTGTGTTCTTGGTTTGTGAGCTTGCTTCACTCTGATTTTCTGGATGGGTTTCTTCGCTGTCCCATTGTCACATCTTCTAGATCTGCAGAATTGAGTAGTTTTATTTTTTCAATAACTCACCTACCATATGCTGTTCATATTTTCTTTAGGACACATAGATGAATGCCATCTGGTTATAGTTAGCGATTGGAAGATAATTTCCTGAGGTCTTCAATCAATTTGATTTAGTACATCTCCCATCACCTGACTTGAAAATAAGTCATTGATATATGGAAGTTTTGAATGTTTTGAGTAACATAGGGGAGTTCAACCAAAAAAAGTAGAGTGGACTTTTCCTTGTATTAGTCATACTAAATATGTTTCTTCCAGGAAAAAAAAACAAAACAAAAAACAGATGGAAGGCGTGTTGATAGTTTATACTTAACACAGTGTGGAAATTGTTCAGTAACAAGTTCTTCTTAAATAAAAATTATCCCAATTACACTGCCAACATCAACAATTTATTAATTTATCTGCCACATAAATATAGTCAGCACTGGAAAAATAAGGGAATAACATTAAATGTCTAGGACATGGCCTCCTCTTTTAAGTGTATATGCCATAATCTTTGAATTTTTTCATTTAAACTTTCCCCACATTACGTCAGAAACTTATTTTATTTGCAGGATATCAGATCCATCTAAGATCATATTCTTATAATTTTTGTGTATGACATTAATAAAGTATGGTTTCCTGATTTAAATCACAGAACTGGAAGACAAGGCACCTGGGATTTATTCCTCTCTCTGGCACAGGCCTTTTATTGCATACACAATTTCCACAGTGAGAAGTGGATGAGAAAGAATATGAACCACTTTCAATCTGAGGAGCTCAAAGTGCTTTACTAACATTAATAAATTAACCTTCTGAACAGCTCTGTGATATCCAAGTATTATATATCACAAGATTGCTCAGAGGATTAATTTATTAATGTTTATAAAGCACTTTAAGCTCTTCAAATTGAAAGTACTACATATATTAGAGACACTATAAAGTCAAGTTCCAAAGGGTAGCCATGTTAGTCTAGGTCAGCCAAACAAACAAGGAGTCCTGTGGCACTTTTAGGCTATGTCTACACTTACACTTTTAAGTCAATTTAGTGTGTCTACATTTAAAATTAAAGTCGACTTAAAGGGGAACTTACAAAGTCGACCTAGAGTGTCCACACTGGATGCTCTAGGTCGACTTTGTGGGGCTAGGGGGACCTTGGGCAGGTCCACAGTGGCGGGGGGGGGCATCCCCTGTGTACAATGGGGCAAAGGGGTACAGGGATCCTGGCAAGGCAGAGCCCTGTGTATGATGCTGTCTGGATTTAAGGAAGCATTTATGATATTATTTTCTATGGATATCTCATAAATGCTATAATCCATAGGAACTATGTCATGTTTGGTATCAATAGAAAGGTAGTAATTTGCTGGGAATGATTATATAGTTTATGTCTAGGAATTCTATTTCGATTAGAAGTTAAGAATTTGATGTTGTATCCATACTTTAACTTGTGTCATTCTGGACAAATGCTTTAGACGACAGGGTGTGAACAACCATTGTCTCCTTAATGTTAAGGAATCTGCCAGGTGATATGGTCCCAGGGAGTGAACTGATGAGCCATTAAGGACACAATGGTTGTATTCTTTGTGTCCTTAATGGCTCATCAGGATACTCCCTGGGACCATTCTACCTGGAAAATTCCTAAACATTAAGGAGACAGTGGTTGTTCACACCCTCCCATCTAAGGCCTTTGTCCAGAATGACACAAATTAAAGTATGGATACAACATCAAATTCTTAACTTGATGCTTCCCTAAATGCTTCCCTAAATCCAGACAGTGTCACACCGTGCCCACATGCCCTGCCCTTTGGGGGGCATGCCAGGCTTAGGGCTACACTGGCTTAGTTCGACTTTAAAAAGTCGAATTAAGCCTTAGGTCGAGTAGAAAGGTGGTTTAATAAAGTCGACTTAATTTTCATTAAGTCGACTTAAGCAAAGTGTAGTGTAGACACAGGGCACATTAAGTCGACTTAAGCCAATCTTAAGTCAACTTAATTTACCAGTGTAGATGCAGCCTTAAAGACTAACAAATTTATTTATCAGATGAGCTTTCGTGGGAGAAAATCCCATTTCGTCACACATCTTCAAAGTGTCTGATGAAGTGGGATTTTCTCCCACGAAAGCTCATGCGATAAATAAATTTGTTAGTCTTTAAAAGTGCCCCAGGACTCCCTGTTTATTTGACTATAAAGTCAGTAGAGCTCGTTCACTATTGTGCAGTGACCACACCATAAATCCTAGTTTAATTATGTGGAAAATGTGGTATTTCAGTTAAAAATCTGTGGGACCTGTGGATAAATATTGGCTTTCCCATGGTGACCACTGTAAACACATAGTATTGTTCCTATAAATTATGCAGAAATTAGCCTATATAGCAATGTAGGTCCATTCTGAATAGTTTTCTAAATTTTGCCACAAGTATAATTTGCCTCTCATTGATAAGAATGGTGGCTTAGTTTACATTTTACTGAGATGTATTATACTGTTTGACTCAATTGATAGCACTCTTATCTAAAATGGAGGGATCATCTTGGGCTCATGTCAAATGCTAACACTGCAGGGAAGCACTAATGGAAGTGGTACGCTATTAGAGTTGCAGTTCTTCAAACTAACCCAAAATTCTCTCTGTTCATCTCTAGCAAATCACTAAGTGAAACTTTTCAATCCCATGAAACTTCAAAAGAAGAGTGGGAATAGTTTTATTGATAAGTGTCCTCTGAATAAAATGAAGTTCTAATCTGTGTGTGTGTGTGTGTGTGTGTGTGTGTGTGTGTATTAAGTAGAGTGATTTGAATTACAGCACATTCAAAACATTCTTACAAACAGAAAATGTTAGTGTGAATGTTTCTGGAAATACTAACTAACAAAAAAAGAGGTATTGGTAAGAGTGGCTAGCCTGGGAATAAGATTTCATGAATGTGAAAGTATATCTTCCAGCTATTTGACCGTCTCTGTGTATTGACATGCTTAAATGACACAAAGGATTTCATTAATGAGACTTTCCTTTATTAACTCTCATTTCCAAGTATATATACAAGTCTAAATAAAATACAAGTATTATTTTTATTGATATCTGAAGTTCTGGAGTCAAAATGAAAGTGAGAAATTTTGAGAAAAAATATTAAAATTCTATATGAAGTGTATTGAAAATGGGAATTCCCTCTTGAAAAACATGTATTAAAAATAAGATTTATCTCTTTCAAAAGATGATTGGGAATAGCATATAGGAATTTTTTTAAAAAAAGCTCAGGCAGGGGTTTAGCAACTAGTAGTTATTAGTTTTCATTTGGAACAAATGCAGTTGTAGATTTCATTAATCACACATTTCTGTCCCTGGAATCTGGCAAAAGAGAGTGGCATTACAACCCACATGATAGTCTCATAAATAAATTAGGGAAATGTGGCCTAGAAGATAGGTGTGTAAATGGAAATCCACACTTGAAGTGTAATTATAAATGTTTTAATCTCAATCCAGTAGGGTAATATTAAATATTTCCATTTATTACTTGGATAGTGGATTGGAGATTATTTTTATAAAATTTGTAGATGACACCAAGTTGGGAGAAGTTGCAAGTACTTTGGAAGATTAGAATTCCAAAGGACCTTGACAAACTAGAGAATTGGTCTGAAAATAATAAAATAAAATGTAGGCAGGACAAGTGTGAAGTATTTCACTTAGGAAAGAGAAATCAAATGCACAACTATAAAATAGGGAATAAAGGCTAAATAGTTATTCTACCGAAGAGGATTTGCGGGTTATAGCAGATTTCAAATTGAATAAGAGCCAACAATGTGATGCAGTTGCTGAAAAATCGAATATAATTCTAATATAATATTAATAAGAGTATATTATGTAAGGGAGGTAATTGTCACACTCTTATCAGAACTTTTCTCAGTATTATGTCCAGTTTTACCTGCCATATTTTAAGAAAAATGTAGATAAATTGGAGAGTCCACAGAACAACAAAAATGATAAAATCTGACCTATGAGGCTAGGTATGTTAAATCTTGAGCAAATAAGACTGAGAATGGGGGACCTGATAATTCTTCAGGTATATTAAGAACTGTTATAAATGGGACAGCAAAAAACAGCGAGAGTCCTGTGGCACCTTATACACTAACAGATTTTCTTCGTCAGACTAACACGGCTACCCCTCTGGAAATAAATGGGACAGTAATCGGTTGTTCTCCATGTCTGCTGAAGGTAGGACAAAAAGTAATGGGTTTGATCTGCTGAAAGGGATGTTAGGTGTTAGGAAAATCTAACTGTAAGGATAGTTAAGTGCTGGAATAGGTTACCAAGATTGCCCCATCACTAGAGATTTTTATGAACATGTTAGACAAAAACTTGTCAAGGATGGCGTAGTCATCCTTGGTCCTGTTTTAGCATAGGGGGCTAGATTAGATAACTTCTTGAGGTCTCTTACTTATCAAATGTAATAACCAGTAAAACTGGGCAGGCTTGTCTCTTCCTTAGCTAATTTTTAAAAAAATTTCTTCTTTTTTTTTTTTTAAATAGGGTGTGATGGGACCTGAGGGGTCATCTGGCCATCCTGGAACACCTGGGCCTCAGGTAAGGTCATTTATTCTAATTTGATTTGAATGTAATGAAAGAATGTAATGAAATTAATAAAGTATTAATTGCTATATAGCTCATTATATCAAAGTCATAGGACTCTGTGTCATGCTCATTTATTTTAATATTAAACCACTGAAAATATAACTATAATTTCCAAAATATAACTATTATATTAAGTTAAGAGAATAAGCACAAGAAAGTCTTGGAAAGGTGTAGTAACCATTCTTTGTCATGTCATGAGGCATTGGAACGTCTTCAGAAACAGTTTGGGGGACTTTGTTTAAGGCTTGGAATCTTGGAAAATGTTCCCCAGTTCTAGAGGCCAAATAATATGTAGTGTAAACCAGGACTTTCTGCTTGTTTTCCATTTTTATTGTGTTAAAGTGATGTGCTGCTCTTTCTATCTAACATCAAGCCAAATTTATTTCAGATGTAACTTTTATTGATTGCATTAGAGTTATCGCATGAATGAATTTGTCCTCTGTACTTAAGTAACTAAAATGGTTGCTACATAAATCTAGATCTGATTGTTAGGATAAGTTTCATACTTAATGAGTGGAGTTTTGGCTGAGTAAGAACTACATGATATGGCCTTTAGAACTTGTAGATGTTTCATATTAATTCTTCCAGTGTTTGTGTCTTTATCCATATATACGTGCTTTCAGTATATGTCATGTTTGGAAGCATATACATTTTAAGTCTTATGCTGAAGGTGGATTTTCAAAAGTGCTCTGGATTAGCTTGTCTGGATTGTCTCTACTCTCATTGACTTCAATGGGAGCAAAGTTAGGCCAAGAATGAGCAGAACCAAAAATAAATACATTTGATTTTAGAATATGATAGATGTTACTGTTTTGAGAAAATAGTTGTTGCATTAGTCTCTTAATCCCTATACATTAGTCTCTTATGATCCTGCAGTTCTTCCATAGTAAAAACTTTTATTGATATCTAAATGCAGCACAAGATCAGGGTAATCAGTAATTCACCTTTAGTTTTAATGAAAACCTAAGAAGCAAAAAATGTGAGTTGTTCTATCGGAATGAAGTATTTTTTACTCAAATAAGTCTTAGGATTTGCTAAGTAAGATGCATGGGAACATCAAGTCAATATATGCCACTATTATAATGCATTTGATGAGGGAAGGTTTGACAGCTGGAGGAGGGAAGATCAATCATTGCCCACTGGTGGATTGAGGCAGTCATAATTTTTTGTCATCAGATGGGAATGGGGAGGGAGCAGGGAGATTTTTCTGTGCACTTGTCACTGTGGGAGGGTTGAAACCTCAAGGACATTAAGATGAGTTTGTGGTTTATGGTAGGCTAGCAGGTGGGAAGGAGTACAAGCGCATGTTTAAAACAAGGGGATTGATAATTCAGAATCTACCAAACTCTGAAGGATTGGCTTGTCATGGTCACACACACATGTGCCTTTTTCTCACAGAAGGTTTTCAAACAGCATCTCTCTTTTTATTTGATATTCACAGCTCAATTGAGTAAACAGGTTGTTTTGTCAATAACAACGCTCAGTTATGTTGTTTTATTAACAGGGCTATAAGGGTGAACCCGGAATACAAGGGAAACCAGGATCAGCAGGAGTCAAGGTAAATATGGTATACCTACATCTAAAAATATTCCAATCAAAGGAGGATGTTAGGATTACAGTGTTCCATGATTTACTTTTGGTGACAAGGAGTTTTGTTTCTAAATGGAACAATCATTAACAAATTTACTCCATATTGGATTTAATGGATGATTCTTACAAACATTGGACTGGATCCAATGAAATCAATGTATCTGTGCCATTTTACAGCATCTGAGTATCTAGCCATAGTTCAAATCATCTGTGCAGAAGCAATGTAATCTGATCTGTACTATGGAACTCTACATACAGGCAGGCTAGTATAAATTGTTTCTTGCTGCTTGTATGTACCAAAGATGTAGATAATATATTATTAGTATTTGCTATTTTTAGTTAAGGAATCCAAAAATTTAGCTAATAACATTGCAAATGTTAATCAGTGACTTAATGGTACCAAATTATGATGTCAGAAGGAAGATCTTGATCTTGATCTAATTGGAAAGCAGCACTCCAAAGTGGCTTAGTTTATTTCTTGGTCTAAGGATGACTTTTATCTTCATGTACTACAATCTTTTGGGATGGTCAGTACAGTGCCTGATTAAAAAAAAGCAAAGGGAAGAAACTGTGGCTTATCAAAAAGTTAGTGTCTTGACTCTCCTCTTCAGCTGAATATTGAGCTGCAAGGATCCTGTATAGGAAGAAGTCAAATGGAACGTGTACAGATTACTGAAAATTCACAGTAAAAGGGGGAGAGTTAGTCCTTTCCTCTCAGAAGTGCAATAGTTTCTGCAGGTACATTTTGGGTTATCTCTTTTATACAGCTGCAGGTTTCATAAGTGAATTTGGCCTTCAGTCTCACTAAATAAGTCTGAAGTAACTTCAGAGAAGTCAGTGAAGTTACAGCAGTGTTAAACCTATGTAAGAAAGATGAAAATCAGGCCCAGCATTCTGAAATGATACATAATGAATATAGTCAGATGCATGAGATAAGATGCATTTTCTCAAAGCATAATTTTTAAAGTAAGTTGTTGGAAACTAAATTTCTGACATTGCCATTAGTACTAGGAATCATTTATGTAATATTTAAAGACAAAAAAAAAACTCTACCTTGGTAAAAGTCGTTCAGGATCAATCTTTAGCATGTTGGATGAGTAAAATAAGAAATTGAGTGAGAGTATAGTTGAGTTTAATCAGCATGGCTGTATTCAGCTTATAAAAACAATAGAGGTTTCAGCTCAGTCACCATCATATTATAGAATCTCAGCGTATCATAGCCAAACATGAAGTGACCTTGAAAAAACATGCAATCTGTGTTTTTACACACAGCACATCTGTGATACTTATGGAGCTATTGTATTACTCAGGGAGAACAAGGAGTACCAGGTAATCCAGGTGAACCAGGGTACCCAGGCATACCTGGGACACAGGGTGTAAAGGTAAGTCGTTTCGGTGGCTTTGATATCCATCACAACTGTTGTTATAGTTTTTCCATAAATGGTAAATGGTTTTGTGAGGCAATACGTCTGGAGACGAATGTGTGGGTCCATACTAACGTCTAGTAGTATCAATAAAGCTGCGATGGCAAAGGTGAGAATGAAATGTACATAATGAATTATTGTTATAAGTGCTTTGTGAAGTTCTCCCATTGAAAGGTTATACATATATATAAAATCTTCTTTCATCAAGGAGTCCCAAAGGATTGTTGGAGCACCCACACCTATCCAGCCATTAAGGGGCATGTGTGGCTTAAGCACTCTTCTGGGTGGATGTTTCCCAGAAAAACCTGATTGCAGTTGATCCTGTCTGACGACTTATTTATGTTTCACACCAGCTGGGTTAAAAGGACTCTTGTTATTTTTGCTCCCTCTGTTCAAGTTAAATAAGCCTTGTGGCCATGTTGTGAACTAACTTATTAGACTCAGAAATCCTTGATCTTTGTCATTAACTTGTCTTTGAACAAGAGACTCTGTGCTCCTTATCTACTCTGAACTCTGGTAGAGATTGTGCCCTCCAGATCCTCATCTCTTGTCAATGCAGAGCTGTGCTTGTCAAGTGCAGTTGAACTCTAGTGCAGAAATTCTTCCAGACTGGTATTTTCTGTTTCATTAATGTATTGCAAAAATTATGGGCTGCGTTTTCAAAGGTGACTAATGACTGAGTGTCTCCATTTCTGGGTGTTCAACTTGAAACAGCTTAAAGAGGCCTATTTTTCAGAGTAATGCATTCATCATTCTCTGAAACTCAGGCCACTTTGAGGTGTCTTAGAGCATGTCTACACTACAGACTTTTCCCAGTGCAAAATGTATTTGCATAAAGCTGCAGTTTGTATATTGCTTGTGCATATGTTTCCTTGTATTGGTGCTGCACATCCACACCAGGAGTGCTTATTTTGAACCATGGACGAGAGCAGGGGTGCACAATTTTTTGGCCAAGGGCCAAATTGCATTTTTTAAGGCCACTCAAGGGCCACAAATGCAACGTGTGGAGGCTGTCACATCACGTGATCCCCTCGCTCGCTCTGCTCCCAGAGGGCCGCACAGAACATGCTCGCAGGCCGCAGGTTGTGCACCACTGGACTAGAGGAATCACAGTGTAACACAGCCTTCCTTTATGCACTGGATGCTGAGAAGAGTCACAGTCCTGCATAGCAGAAGACAATTAATGGCTCTGCACGCTTGCATGACAACAGCCCTCACAGAAGATTTTACAATTCCAAAATGATTTCCCATTCACCCATTGGCATGGCAAGTTTCCACAGTGCATTTGTCAGTCCCTTCTCCCCAGTCACAGTGCAGCTATCATTTTCCTGGTCCTACGCTGAAGGGCTGGAGTGAGGCTTGTGGATCTGCTATGCAGGACTGTGACTCTTCTCAGCGTCCAGTGCATAAAGGAAGGGATTTGTAGCAATGAGGTTCCTGAAGTGTGGTGGAATGTTAGATGGCACATATATCCCTAGTTAGGCACCAGCAAAGAAGCTGTTGAAAATGGTGTAAGTGGCAGAGTATTGTCATGGATTAAAGCCCTTTAATACTGTATCTAGGAGTGGAATCTAGTTACATAAGAATATACATTGCAGTTTAACTAAGGGTCCTTATATGAATAATTAGCATGTGGCAAGCTGGTTTGTAAACCTGCTTTGCACCAGCCTGCTGCTCACAAACCATTCGTGTGAACCCTGCTGCTGAGTGCTAAAACTTCCCTAGTTTTGATCTACTCCTGTTTCAAACAGCAGCAGATCAAAGCACATTGTGGAATGTTTTAGTTCATCAGCAGGTATGGACCAGTGCACAACATGTCAGTGACCTCTAGGAATTACACTCCCCCATAGTGCACATTATTGTGCTGCATAGACATTTCCTTAGTGGGCAGCTGGCTAATGTCAGATATATTTATGCTCCCAGGCTGCCCTGCACTAACTATTTGTATAGAAAAGCCCTAAGGCTATAACTACTAAGTACTGAATAAATATTAATTTTTCCACTTGAAAAGAAAGTAGCTCAGAGAAAGGTGTAGTTTGGGCATACAATAGTAAAATAGATGAGCTTCGGTTTTGTCGTCGTCTATTTTTAAAATAAATGCTAAACTAAAACTGAAAGTAAGCCAAATAACTTATGTATTGTTGGGTCTGCCAAAAGTGTGCTCAGATCTTTTGGGGTTTTTGACTTGGAAATATTTTGTTTAGCCAAGACCTCTTCAAAATACGGTTTGATACTTAGCTGAACATTGCATTTGTTTTCTGGAAGCAAATATTTGGGTCTACCTAGATACATACCAAAAAAAAGGAAGGAATAAAACAATCACTGCCTTTTAAAAAAAAAAAAAAAAAAAAATTGGCTCTTTCCTTTCACTTCTCCCACGGCTCTTTCCTTTGTTTGCTGTCATCATTCGCCATATTGTGTCTATTTTAAGCCTCGGTGCTTCATTCAAATCTGCAAGCTCGGACCTCCGCATATATATGAAGCCTCACTTATTTTCAGAACCAGGGCTTAGATTTTAAATGCCTCAGGATAGAGAGTTGTCAACTTCTGTCTGTAAAGCACTAAGTACACCTATAGTGCTGCAGAAATTATAATAATTAGAACCTAAGACGTCAGATGTGTCTCATGGAAGTAGTGTTATAGATCATAAAGGTCATAGAATCATAGGGCTGGAAGGGACCTCATGAGGTCATCTAGTCCAACCCCCTGCGAAAAGCAGGACCACTCCCACTAAATCACCCCAGCCAGGGTTTTGTCTAACTGAACCTTAAATATCTCTGAAGACGGAGATTCCACCACCTCCCTAGGTTACTTTAGGGTTTTTGCAGTTAACTAACATGGGACAAATTCTTATTTGATTTACATCTAGGTAAACTGAAAGGGGTTCAGATTTTATGGTTCCAGGCACTATATTAAATTATATATATTAAAATTATAGTATATAGATATTTTTCAAAGGCATAAAATTTAGGCACCTAACTACTTCCTAAATTCTATTTGTGCCTGTGAAAATTTGCCTCTCTCCCCAGGTTAGATAGAAACTCTATTTAAATTAAACTAGTTTAAGTGTGAATGCAATCTGGTTTTGTATGTAAATTATGGAATTCAAAATCATATAGAAAAACACTTTTTGATTTATTCTCTGTTGGACACCATAGAATATCAAGGATAAATGTTACGGGCATTGTCGTGGTTTGGTTGCAGTTTTTAAAGAAATTATTTGGGCTTTGCTTACAATGGATGACAGCAGCTGACCATCTATTGACTTAATAGAGTTGCACCTACTTACACCTGCAATGAATCTGGTCCTGTGGCAAAAGCAGGGGCCAGTTTAAATTCTAATGAAGCAATGGGTGAACTCCCACTGATTTCAACATGATTCCCAGAAATCTCCTAATTTTAATCTAACATATAAATATGACTGTTCTTCGTGATAGTTATCAAAACAGCAGATTCCCTTCATGGCATGTACTGTGGTCATGTTCAAACAGTACTGCTAAGCACATGTTTAAGGCTTTGCTGGATCAGGGTTTATGAACATGGTGATAGACTATTTAGTTTTCAACCACCATCAAAGTGCTCCAGTAGCTACTTTTCTTACATTTACTGAATTAAATTAAAACACAAACTGTTTGTAAAATGGATTGTAATGGAAACTTCACAATAGCTTCAAATATTTTACAGGGGGAAAAAGGAAACCAAGGTGAAAGAGGTATCCAGGTATAACAACTTTGTTTTTCATTAAATTTCAATTGGCATGTCATATGTTTACTAATACTCAGAGGTTAAAAATTAATTCAGGGTAGTATTTTTAATTAAAATAAATGGGAGGCTTGACTCAGGACTGTAGGATACTGTCTTAACTCAGTAAATCACTGAGCAGTATGAACGCAGCAACAGAATGTTATGAAAGTTAGTTTGAGAGCAAGAATGGGATTTTCAAAAGCAATTTTAAATGGTTTAACTGCTCCCAACTGCAGGGGGCCAGTGTTAGACTACCGATTAGAACTTTTGAAAATTCACCATAGATCTCTTTCCTCAATGTAGTGCTAAAGCCACTGACATAGGAAGGAAAAAGGGAGATCAGCATTTCTCTTGCTCCATTGTATCTACAGTAGCAATGAGTATCAGTTTGTAACAGAAACTTAAAATTCTTCTGTCTCTTCCTCCCATCAACAAACTCAATGATTGTTGGATCCAGGGTTTTGACTGAACCCATTATAAAGATGGGACTTTGGTTAGGACTTATCTCTTCACATTATTTTAACTACTTAACTTGTTCATCTAAAGACATATGTACTGTTTAAGAAAGGCTGTTTCTTTTCTGAAGGGACAAAAGGGAGAAGAAGGAAGACCAGGGACTCCAGGCCAACAGGTATCATTAAAAGAATACACAGTTTAAGAAAACTGCATTTGTTTTGCCTCTTCAGAAGAAAAATACCATTTACAATGGTAGCTCCTTGAATGTAAAGAAATACTATATAGTGACATAGGATTGTGGTAGCTATTTAAAGTGTCATTAAAATGTCTTTAAAAAAATCTTTAAAATAGTTAATCCAATGAAATGGAAAATAAACTGTATGTTGAAAAATAGAATAGAAAGCAAAGAAAAAGACAGAATTGTTTACATGAAGAGGCCAAAGATGATGAAAGGATTGTTCTGTAAAAGTAGAGCTATAAAACAGCAAAATCTAATTATATAATTGTAATAGTAGGAAGATATTGTTTCCATTTCCAAAGCGATTTATTTTGCATTATTGATATAACAATAATAAGCAGCATACACTTCAGATAATGGTGTAGGAATGGAAAAATGGATTAAGCTTTCACAAAATTGCTCTGAGAGTCAAGCCCAAGACTATAAAAAGCCCTCCATTTAATTTTTTATTTATCATGCAACATTTTTCATAAATTATTGCATTTAAAGATCCAATTACTTTCATGCTGGAAATCAAGTCAATGTGTTACTATTTTCTGTAATCATAAATTACAGATGTTTCCTGTTTCAGCTGCAAATCAGCTACATCAGCTAATTTCTCTTTTCTTTAACTTTGCTCCAGTATATTTTGATTATGTCATACTTGGCTTTATTAACATGCCATAGGAAATAACTGATACTTGTAAGTATAAGAACTTGTTATAACTACATGCTTTATGTCATGTCTAAATTGCAAAGTACTTAGTAGCAACTCAAACCTAAATCTAGATTGTGAAAATAGCAGTGAAGATTGTTCTCATAATTAGTGTATTGATATTACCACCACCTGCCTGGCCAGAAAAACAAGGAACCACATTCAGTGAAGCTGAGGTAAGGAAGTATACACCCTATCCTGGCCCCCAAAACTCTAGGAGGATTTAAAGAAAAGGGAGGCCATTCAGTGCTACCTCTACTCCCCTTTCTCAGGGTTTCTAGCTGATAGATGAGAAGCAGCTTCAGTTTGCAGCAAGGCTCCATAGGAGTCCCACCAGTGGAGGTGGCTGAGGTGATGTGCCATCTGCCATGCTGCTTCATGGCCAGCCACATCTGTATGCCTTTTGGCAGACAGGAGTTGTAGCCACTTCCTGCCACTGCAGCGTCCTCCCACAAGACTGACTTTATGACTCAAGGGCTCTATAGCAGCCAAAACCAATGTAAACACAAGCTGAATCTGGACATCGGTGTGTAACATCTCTGGCCTATTTGGTTATATGGTGAACCTGTTATTTCTTTAACTTTTTATTGCGGTAATAATTATCAGTAAGTGTTTCTTATAAGAAAATTCATGGCATATGATGTGAATGATAATTTCACTAATGAACTTCTAATACATCGATCTATTAATTTTTAAGAAGATAATATCTTTATTCACAGTGGTACGTTTCATTTGCCTCACATATAAGAATTCAGATATATTTTGAAATAAATCCTACTTAATTTCCAAATCCCTATTTTAATGCAAACATATTCTGGTTTGTTTTATCCCAGGTGTAGTAAAAGTATGATTTGATGTGGTTTATTAATACTTTTTTCATATTTGATTTCTAAAGGGAGCAAATGGATTGAAGGGTGCAAATGGAGAGGTATGTATTTTCAAATCACAAGCACTGTTTTCTAATTTTTTTTGCAAATTGTATGAATGGTGACTATGTAAAATAGTGTTAAAGGGCTTGCTTTTGTCCTCATTGGTCCACAAGTGAAAGGTGCTGATGAGATGCAAAGTCAGATAGGAAGAGGCATGAGAAAGATTTAACAACAGAGTAGAAAAACAATGTTAAAGGAAATCAGTGACTGCAAAGACAAAGAAATATTTTTTAAAGAGAGAAAAGAATATAGATTTTTTATGTAACTACAGGTAACAGAATCTGAAGACAAAAGAAGGGTCAATTAGAGAAAAAAAAAAGTAAGCAAGGAACTTGAAAACAAGAATAAACATTTTGTTTTTCTGAAGGCTCAATCCCCTTTGTCAAGTTCTCCATTTAAAAAAACATTTTAGAATACAATGAACCATGTACAAGACACATCCTTATTTGGCAAAACGGATGTTATACAAACAAGGAGTCCTATGGCACTTTTAAAGAGTAACACATTTATTTTTCATATGAACTTTTGTGGGAGAAAATCCTCATGCGATAAATAAATGTGTTAGTCTTTAAAGGGCCACTATACTCCTTGTTTGTTTTGCTGAACTAGACCAACACGGCTACCCCTCTGGAGCATGTGTTATGAGAATGACCCAGACTATCACTAAATCCACTGGCCAGGATTTTGAACTCACTTCCATTGGTTTTACACAAGTATGAGTCAGTCAGTTTAAGATGGAGCATTCTCTGTGAGTAAAAGGTCCTGGATTTTTGGAACTTGACCCCTCCGTTGGTCTGCCATAGCCCCAATTTATTAGCCTTCTTCGTATACTGCAAAGCCCACCCTTTTTACTTCTTCTTTTAAACTGTGGAGGAAAATATGGGCTGAAATGGACATATTTATGGGTAGTCCTTTTTAAAGTTCAAGTTGTACTTTTTTTAATTTATGGGACACATGCCCAGAGCACTGGATGGGTGCCTGTAGTTCTATTTATGGGTGCCATTTTCTTGAAGTTATACTGTTTCTTAATACTTCACAACCCTTTTAAAAATGCATTTCAAAATAAATCAGCCTACAAGAAACTTGTAAGTATCTAGACACGCTCTATAGCTATAAAATAATTAAAATAAAAACAAATCACTCCCATGAAGATATGCTGAAATGCCTGTTAAAGAAAAAGGTCTACAACTGCATCTTATAAAAGTGACTATACATTTAGACGGTGTTAGTTTAGAGCACTAAGTTTCTGAGGCTAAAATGTTCAAGATGATATTACCACGGCAAAGAATTTGAACTGCTTCCTTGAAAGAATTTCTACTTTATTTACTATAAAACAGTGAACAAATTTTGAATTGAGAACAGCAACTAGACTTCTGTGGGTAGAAATGCTTGTCAAAGCCTGCTATTTTCAGATGTATCCGATTGGAATTTAGTGAAAAATTCATATGTTGGTGTTGCTTAAGAAAAATGTTAATACTCTGTTCATGTCTACGCTGCAGAGTTAAGTCAGCTTAGTTTTAGTTGACATCCAGCCACCCCAGTAATTAAGTTGGCCGGGCATATCCACACCATGCTCTTTGTGTCGGTGGAGCGTGTTCTCGCTAGCTGTGCTTACATCGATGCACAGAGCAGTGCAGTAGCTATCCCATAGTGCAGCTAGCTGCAGCTGGGTTTGGGAAGGAATTGAAAAGTCTCATGGGACCAAAACATTGTCACAGGAGGGAATGGGATCATGCCTTTTGCCTTCCATGATGCAGTTTCCCCCTTCATACCCTGCGATCAACGGCAAACAACCCATAATTTTTCATGCCTTTTTTTGAAAGCATGGCTTAACTATGCATATGCAATAGCCCCAGAAGAATGGATCCTGTTCAATTTTGTATTCTTGTTGTGAACCTCACATCTTATCCTACAGTATTTCCAGAGTCAAGACAGGAGCCACCACACAAACACTGCAATGTCATTCAGTCCTGCTCCAAGCTACAGAATGAAACAATTCCTGGTTGCTGCTGGCAGTCGCGCAGCAACTGAACATGATTGAACGTCATTTCTGTTCCCAGGAAACAAGAACTGATTGGTGGGATCACATCATTATGGAGCAAAGGGATGATGAGCAGTGGTTGCAGAACCTTCAAATGCAGAAGGCCACTTTCCAAGAACTTTGTGCTGAGCTTTTCCCAGTCCTGAAGCGCAACAACACTAAAATAGATCTGCTCTGACATTGGAGAGGACTCTCTCAGTGGTGGTTGAGGACTGTCTTCTGAAGGGATGGAGGCACCCATCTGTCACCCTGACATGGCGTCCCGGGAGGTATGCTGCCTGCCGGGGGCCCGTATCTGAGACGTTACGGTGGGATTGTCGAGAATCATCCACCCCTCTTACTACTACCCCATGCTACTCATCCAGGTGGGAACCAATGATACTGCGTGAGGTGACCCTCAGCAGATCAAAAGTGACTATAGGGCTCCAGGAGCACAGGTAAAAGAGTTTGGTGTCCAGTAGGATTCTGTTCGATCCTTCTGGTCAAGGGTAGGGGCCTGAACAGAGACAAATGCATCCTGGAGGTGAACGCCTGGCTGCGAAGATGGTGTTACCAGGAGAGCTTTGGCTTCCTCCACCATGGGGTGCTGTTCCAGGAAGAAGGATCGCTGGGCAGAGATGGACTCCACCTATCGACGAAGGTGAAGAGCATATTTGGACATACACTGGCTATAATGAGGAGGGCTTTAAACTAGGTTTGAAGGGGAAAGGTGACCAAAGCCCATAAGTAAGTCACAATGAGGGAGACCTGTGGGAAGGGATGGAACTTGGGGGGGTGCTGGGACTGTAACAGCAGGGATAAAAGAGAGACTAGTCAGAACTGGGGACGGGGGAAATCAAATCATTGTCTTAGGTGTCCTAATGAAGCCCTGATACCTGAGGTGTGTGGGGAAGGAGGACACCGGGAGAAGTGCAAGGAGGAAGACGCAACAGGAGAGATAATCGACAGGGGAAAGTCGGGCAATCGGCCCGGTATTTTAGGTGTCTGTACACAAATGCAAGGAGCCTGGGAAACAAGCAGGAAGAATTGGTAGTACTGGCACAGACAAGGAACTATGATGTAACTGGAATAACAGAAATGTGGTGGGATAGCTTGCATGACTGGAGCACTACCATGGATGGGTATAAATTGTTCAGGAAGGATAGGCAGGGAAGAAGAGGTGGAGAAGTAGTGTTATATGTAAAAGAGTTGTATGACTGCTCGGCGCTCCACTATGAAAGTGGAAATAAGCCGGTTGAAAGTCTGTGGGTTAAGTTTAGAGGAGAGTGCAACAAAGGGGATGTCATGATGGGTGTCTGCTATAGACCGCCAGACCAGAAGAAGGAGGTGGATGAGGTATTCTATGGACAACTAACAGAAGTTTCCAGATCACAGGTCCTGGTTCTCATGGGGGATTTCGATTATCATGACATCTGCTGGGCGGACAATACAGCAGTGCACAGGCAATCCAGGAAGTTTTTGGAGAGTGTTGAAGACAACTTTCTGGTACAAATGCTGGAGGAACCAACTAAGGGCCTTGCACCTCTAGATCTGCTGCTCACAAACAGAGAAGAATTGATCGGGGAAGTAGAAGTGAATGGCAACCTGGGCAGCAGTGACCATGAGATAGTAGAATTCAGGATTCTAATCAAAGGAAGAAAGGAAAGAAGCAGAACACACACCCTGGACTTCAGAAAAGCAAATTTTGGCTCCCTTAGGGAACTGATGAGCAGGATCCCCTGGGAGGCTGATCTGAAGGGAAAAGGCGTCCAGGAGAGCTGGTTGTACTTTAAAGAAACACTGCTAAGAGCACAGGAAGATACCCTTCTGATGTGCGGAAAGAACAGCAAATGTGGAAGGTGCCCAGCGTGACTTAGAAGAGAACTCTGCGGTGAACTGAAACATAAAAGGGAAGCTTACAAGAAGTGGAAGCTTGGACAGATGACTAGAGAGGCATATAAAGATATTGCTCGGGACTGCAGGGATAACATCAGAAAGGCTAAAGGGCAATTGGAGTTGCAGCTAGCAAGAGATGTGAAGGATAATAGGAAGGGGTTCTACAAGTATGTCAGTAACAAGAAGAGGATCAGGGATGGTGTAAGTCCCTTACTGAATGGGGCAGGTATCCTCGTGGTGGATGATGCGGAAAAGGCTGAAGTCCTCAATGCCTTTTTTTACTTCAGTCTTCACAGGGCTACTACACTGGGTAGCACAGAATCAAGAGAAGGAGAGTGGCCCTTGGTGATGGAAGGTCAGGTTAGGGACTTCTTACAGAAGTTGGATGTGCACAAGTCTTTGGGGCCAGATGAACTGCATCCAAGGGTGCTGAGGGAGTTGGCCGATGTGATTGCAGAACCGCTGGCCATTATCTTTGAACACTCATGGCAAATGGGAGAGGTCCCGGAGGATTGGAAAAAGGCAAATATAGTACCTATCTTCAAGAAAAAGGATCCGGGGAACTACAAACCAGTCAGTCTCATCTCAATCCCTGGAAAAATCATGGAGCAGATCCTCAAAGAATCCATCCTGAAATACTTGGAGGAAAATAGAGTGATCAGGAACAGTCAGCATGAATTCACCAAGGGCAAACCTTCAACTACTTGAAGGGGTGCCCCAAAAAAGAGGGAGCTAGGCTGTTCTCGGTAGTAACAGAGGACAGAACAAGGAGCAATGGTTTCAAGTTACAGCTGGGGAGGTCTAGGTTGTATATTAGAAAAAAATTTCTCACTAGGAGGGTGGTGAAGCATTGGAGTGGGTTACCTAGGGAGGTGGTGGAATCTCCGTCTTTGGAGATATTTAAGGTCCAGTTAGACAGTACCCTGGCTGGGATGATTTAGTGGGAGTGGTCCTGCTTTTAGCAGGAGGTTGGACTAGATGACCTCATGAGGTCCCATCCAGCCCTATGATTCTATGTTTCTATTTCTGCTAAGAAGGGTAGTGTCTCTTGTTGCTTTGTTGCAGCTGTGGTGAGTGATAGATGGCACACTTATCCCCATCTTACTCTAAAGGGATACTTTTCAGTGGTGTTGCAAGTGCTAGTGAATCACAGGGAACATTTCACCAACGTAAACTTGAGATGATCAGGAAAGATGCATGATGCAAGCATCTTAGGGAACATAGGTCTGTTCAGAAAGCTGCAGTCAGGGATCAGCTTTGATCTGGTTCAGGAAAGAGCCACTGATGTTGTTGAAACACCAGTAGTGATCCTGGGAGACTCAGTCTACTCCTACTCCTATGGCTCATGAAGCAATACACCAGCCACCTGTATATCAGAAAGGAGCGGTTCAACAATAGGCTCAACAGGTGCAGAATGGTGGTGGAATTTGCCTTTGGACATGTATAGGGATGGTAACGCACTTTGCTTATTACGTTAGATCTTAGTAAAAGCAATATCGCTATTGTAATTGCTGCATGCTGTGTGCTCCATAATATCTGTGAGGCAAAGGAAGAGAAGTTTACATAGGGATGGGGTGTCGAGATGGATATATTGGTAGCTAATTTTGAGGAGCCAGGTACCAGGGCAATACTAAAAGCATAGCAAGGAATTCTGCATCTCTGAGAGGCTTTGAAAAGCTGTCTCAGTAATGAGACACAGTAATATACTTTCCTTATCTGAGTCGTGCCTTTCCATACCTTCCCCTCCATTGCATCAGTTTCTTTGTATCACCCCTTCCCTTCCCAGCCCCATGATTGGAATAAATAAAGAGTATTTTATTCATGAACTGTGATTGACTTTTATTGCACAAATGTAAAGAATCAGAAAGAACAAGAAAATAATTAAATCTTGGGCAAATGGTGTGATAAAATTGGAAGGGAAGAAACAAATGCAGCTTGCTTGCCTGTCAAAGGTCTTCAAATGACTGCCTTTTGTTCTGAGTATCCTCCCCTGGTGTTGAGTGGCAGGAATACTGCACCTTCTGCCCTCCCTCCACCCACCTCCTGGAACATTTGGGGAAGGGGAATTGAGAGTAGGGTCATGCTTGCAGGCCATTCTGCAGGGGCTACAGCGGGACTCTAGCCTCAAGCTGCTTTCCTTGAAGCTCAACCAGTTGCTCAATATGTCTGATTGGTCCTTCAGAATCCATAACATCTCATCCTGGGATGCTCTCCATGTCCATGTCCAGTTTTTCAGACAGTGAAATTCTCCAGACTCGTGTTAATTATCTCTGAACATGCAATCACATGTTCTGTTTTTCCACCTTCTAATCTGTGAAAGCCTTTCCGCTGGTGTGGAGGATGAGCTGAAGGCCAAGCTTTCCACTGTAAGGCCTGTAAAGCACAAGGTACTCATTGTCAGTGCAGCCCTGAATCCAGTGCAAGGCTGCTATTTAAAAATAACTCTGCTTATTACACTCGGGTGCAAGCCAGAACATAATTAGAATCCGTAGCTATTCAATGACCTGGTTTGCTGTTCCAGCCATACTGAGTCTGACCCAGCGGATGGGGCAATGGGACTGTGCGGCAACTTGTGGGAAACCAATGTCAGAAGCACACATGGGCAGGTGGACAATGCCTGCTTTCCCTAGCAACATGGGCATTGCTTTGAGACCAGGGACCAATGTTAAGCCTCTTAAATTGCAGTGTTTATTTAAGGTGGCTCTGGGGTGTGGCTGGTGGGTGAGTTTGCAACTATGAGAAAATAGAGGAAGCCCACTTCCCTTCCCTTAATGCTTAGTTGCCCTGAACTTGCAGATTCTGAGGTCCATGCTGATCCCAACCAACCAAACCCTTGCATGTTAGGAAAACTGTGGTTGAGGGATCCAGAAATCACCATGGGTGGGGGATCACTTTCTCTATTTGTCATAGGGACACTTGTAATGAAAACTTCTACTGTCTCTCCTAGGTGACCTATGTGATATTAGTCTCCAGAGGGTAACAGCAAAGGACCAGATACTGCAAGTGTCTGGGTACAGGCTGGTCCTTATGCTGCTATACTGGGTACCAGAGTGATGCCAGCCGAGTTAATACGGAGTGGCATGGGAAAGTATCCTACCGTGACAGAAGAAATAGGGCAGCCCAGGAAAGTTTCCTGGAGATCTCCATAGAGGTTTCCCAAGCCATCCCTGTGAACATAAATAGCCTTTTCTGGGGAGGCAGCCTCTGTGTAGCTGGAGTAGCCACTGGGGAAGCAGATACCCACTGCAGCTCAGTTTTTCTTCACATTACACATAAAATATAAGATCATGTAACCCTGACAGTTTGATAGGAATTGTATATTCACAACATATGCCTTTCCCCTGCCTCACAATTATCCACCATGCTGTGTGTGACTGGCTGGAATGCTCCAGTGTTAAAAATAGTTCCTGGCTCTCGGGAAGAATGGATCTCCCACTTGTTCGTCTCTCATTCTCCTCCTGATCCAGAATGTCCTTCTTGTTGCCTGAGGAGGCTCAGGTCTCACACTCCTAGGAAATATTCACACTGCGTATGAGGTATAGTGGTGGGGTTGCTGCCCAGAAGCTCATTATAGAAGTGGCTTGTCTGGGGGCAGAACCAGAAAGACTGTTCAGCTCTCGTCTTCTAGTTTGTCTGCCCGAATTCTTTGATTTTCACGTGGCATTGCTGCATGTCCTTGGTGTAAGACATCTCCACCCTGCCTGCACGATCTTTTCATAGATGTTTATATTTATTTGGCTGGATCGGAGTCTGTCTGCCCAGGCTCTTCTCCTCACAGATCGATAAGATCGCCACTCCTGTGTACTCCTTGCTGGAGTACATTTAGGGTGTTGTCGCCATGATCAGCTGCACTGGTGAAGTCTCCATGCTAATCAAACAGGAAATGGAAATTCAAAATTTCCAAGGGCTTTAAAGGGGGAGGTGCTGTTTTCCAGGTACATGGCTGCTGTGCAGCAGAGTTGAAATGATCTCTAGAGCAATCACAGTGAAGCATTGTGGGACACCTCCCGGAGGCCAATTCATTTGACAATGCTGCGTCTACAATGCCTATGTTGACCCATCAACATCGATTTTAGTGCTCCACCTCTGGCAGAGGTGGATTAATTAAATTGATATTACAGGCGAGCTAGGTTGGCCGAAGGTACCTGGTTGGATAGACACATACATTATTTCACCCTTCTTGCATTCCACTCACAGAGGTCAAGCATATTCACAATCCCCTTTAAAGCCCCTGAGATGCATACCACCCAAAGGCAGCAGGGCCATGACCCTGTCCACCAGCCTCTTCCACACCAGCCAGCAGAGCTGGCCAGGTAGAGAGCAAGGAACATGTTACACTGTTGACAAGAATGGTGCAATGGCCATGCTCTTCCAACATGCAGGGAAGCTCTGGGAGACTTATCCTTTTCTAGGGTGGTGAGGAACTGAACCGCTTCTATATGGGGCTGCAGTAAAAATGCTTGAATGAGCCTCAGTCCTCTGATGTAGGGTGATCTGATAGTATACTTACTGTTCAATTAAATATAATATTAAACCTGTGGCTGCTTTATAAAAATATTTGATTAAGGAATTCTTAAACCTTATTCTTTTGCCCAAAGGAATATTATTTATTTAGTAATATAAAGTCTGTTGCTTTGTTTCTACACTTCCGTCTAGCACATTTGGAAAAGGTGAGATAGGTTTATAAAGCTGCTGTTGAAAGTATATGTCATACAAAAACTGAAAGAAAAAAAAACACATAAGGGAACAAATATTAGACTAATTTTAAACCTGGGAGTGTACCATATTCCACTGCAGTAGAGGTTTGTTGGCTCCAAGTTTGGAAAATAGTCTAAATTAACGAATGTGGTGGGTAGTCATAGGAAGTTTAATGAAGTTTCTTATTTCAAAATTTTCCTCTGTATTAGCTTAACCTTACTTAGCAGATTGACTACAGTTACTATCAATTAATTTGAAAATAACGGAGGTGTGGAAAAAGAACTAGCACAAATCAAACTGAATTCCCCTACCCCCATCCTGGATGGCAGAGATGGTGGGTGAAGTTATGACTACACTGTAGTTAATGGAAGTTTTGCCGTGTAATTCAGTGGTGCCAGAATTTCCCCCTTTGGCTCAGCATACACTTGTGGTGGCATGCTGAGTGCGTAATGTAAGCTCCCCTCACACAGGTATAAATAGCGGTGTAAATATAAAGCATTGTTTAAGTACATAAAAGTATACCAAAAGTTTTGGGTATATTCTCTACATGGCTCTCTACAGGCCCAAGCAGTGCTTCCTGTGTCTGCACTGCTATTTTTAGTAGCGTAGTGTCGCACTGCCTGTCCCATGCTAGAGCCTTTCCCTGCCACACCATAATTTGGATGTAGCCTGATTTTCACGGCAGTGTGTTTCTACATATGCCGCCATCAGTGTAGACAAGTCATATAATCTTCCAAGAAGAATTTTAAAGTACTGTATTAACTTAACTGGGGTATCAAAAAGAGGAGAGAGCCATTTAATATTTTTCTTTTAATTTAACTGGTATATAAAATGGCTCTCCCTAGGGTTAAAAGTTCGGTCTGCACAAAGAAAAGTTATCTGTAATGGTAATTTATTTCAAATTAACCTTTTGCTAGTAAGCATAAAAATAAATATTTTTTAAAAACTAAAGAATTCGATGAATTTTTTAGAGGTGGATCTGTTGTACAACATTCCCCTGTCAAGGTGATCCCTATGGATGAGTTAATTCATACTGATTTTTATCTCAGTGAAGGTGCTGCCAACCCCCTCCCAATGAAAGGTTTTTTTTCTGTTGTGACAAGTTTCAGAGGGGTAGCTGTGTTAGTCATATACAGCAAAAAATGAGAGTCCTAACTAACACATTTCTTCGGGCATAAAAATATGGAAAAATATGGAATGCTTCACGAATTTGCGTGCCATCCTTGTGCAGGGGCCATGCCACATGAAAGATCTAGGTTATAGTTTTTGTTGTCTTTGATTTCAGAAAGGTGAGAAAGGAGATCCTGGCATTAAAGGCCTCAATGGACAAAAAGGAGAATCTGGTGCTAATGGTTTGATTGGACCTTCTGGTCCGAGAGGACAACAGGGAGACAGAGGACACCCAGGGCCACCTGGAGTAGATGGAAAACCTGTACGTACAGAATCTGACACTGGAGTTTTCATGCACTTAAAAAACGCATAGAAAGTTTTGTTTGGTTGGTTTTTTTTAACTCTCTTCTACATTCAATTCAGGGAAGGGAATTTTCAGAAGAATTTATTCGGCAGGTTTGCGCAGATGTACTGAGAAGTAAGTCCCAAAGATTATAGTGTATTCTTGCTTTATTTAACGTGCTCTGGCTATTTTCATGTTAATTATAAAGGTGCCCTATTCTAAGAAAAATCGAAGCTACTAACACGGCTTCCTATGATATAATTGCACACAACAGCGATAACATCTCCACATCCTACCAAACTGTAGCCCTTAATGTATCATCTGCATCATCTCCTGCTCCTTCACAAAAAGCCAGATATTTTGCTTTTGGTGATTATATAGTAAAACAAATGATTTATCTTAAATTGTTATTCATGCAGTTCGGTATTTGGTTGCTTTTTGTCTTATAGTAAAGTTATCTCAGGATCATTCTCGGAAAAGTCTAAGCATTTTCATTTGAATTCTCCTAGCCCAGTTGCCTGCTATTCTTCGGAGTGGAAGGCTACAAAACTGCAACCATTGTCAGTCCCAAACTGCTTCTCCAGGTCTTCCTGGTCCACCAGGTTCAACAGGGCCAGAGGGTCCTAGAGGTTTTTCTGGCTTGCCAGGAAATGACGGTGTTCCAGGTCTTCCTGGAGCTCCTGGAAGTCCTGGTGCCCGTGGGCCCAAAGGTAAGTTTATGGGTATCTCACAAAGCAAACAATATATTTTATAATTCTTTTTTGTATATGTTCAGTTTAGAATGGTACTTGAGTAGGTGGCTGTAGAGAATAGAGGGGGGTCCACATACTATGGTTCGGTTCAGAAAAGACTTACCAAAACATTGAGGGATGCTTGATTTATTTTTTCTTGTTCTGGCCATGTTAGAGAGAGACTACAGAATTGAAATCTGGAGCTGGGTCAGAAGGTTTTTGAGGAGTGGTTTCAGAGCCAGTGTTTGGGCCCAAATCTTTTGGTGAAGTAAAAAATTGTGGCTTTCTCCCAACTTAGCAGCATACAGGATTTGACCATGTGCCCACAATCTGCCTCTAAGGACTTTCTAATGCCTTATGCGCAATCTTACATTGGACAGAGGCGGCCTTTGGCTATTGGGGGCCCTAGGTGAAGGCCCATTGTGGGGCCCCCCACAGGCCCACAGGGGCCCCTCTCTGTGGCCCCACTCCCCCTACCCCCAGCCCCCCTTCGCTACCCTGCCCTCCCTTCTGCCCCAGCTCCCCACCCTATGGCCCTGGCCCCCTGAGCCCAGCTTCTCCTCCTGCTGCTGACCAAGGCAGTTGCGGCTTTTGGGGTAGACAAAGCAGGCGATGGTGCCCCTTACTGCTTGGGGCCCAAGGCGTCTGCCTGCTTCGCCTATCCCAAAAGCCGCCTCTGACATTGGGGGAGGACACAGAGGAAGGGAGAGTGCCTCAGAGCATTTCCTGACATATGGTGGGAGTTCATTGGCTGCACCATGCCTTTAGAGTGTGCGTGTGGAACATTCACAGGTTTTCATAGTCACTGTCACTGACTTTTCTCGTTTTGTCATCAGCAGTTGTTCCTGGCATTGGCATGATGAGCTCTCTTTGCAATCATTTAAAATTGTTTCTCTTTGGCTGACATCAGGGATAGACTTGTCAGCCAGAAAAGTGCTCATCTGAAAGCTATGAGCCAGGGCTAGAATTGGTTAAAAATTAGGAGTTCTGTCCAGTGGGAAATTCCAATATGTTAAAATTTACTTTTTGTCATGACTCAAGATGAAAAGTCAAAATATTGAAATTTTGTACAGAATGAAAAGTTCAGAAAGATTTCTATTCAGAAGCGTCAAAACATTTCAGCTCCATATAACAGAGCATTAGGAACAGGGGCATGAGGCACTGTGGAGGTCAGGCAGACAGATTAAAAATGAACTGGCCTGAAATGTTTCGATTCTGTTCAGCAGACCAAAATGTGTTGATTTGGGAAGACCCAAAGTGAATTTTTTTTTCAGTTTACCCAACAGAAAATTTTTTTAAAATTGCAATATCAAAATTTCTTGTGGCTAATTTCGATTTCACAAGAATTACATTTTTCACCCCCCAAAAAACACATTTTGATGAAAATTTCCCAACTAGATATAGTCATTTCTTTTAAAAGTACCTCTGAATGTAAAAGTGAAGAAGCAGGTTTGGTTCTGATGTTTTATAGTATGCTATCTGAGAATATTGAACATTCTAGTTTTGTTTCTCTGTTAGAGTAATGACCACTCAGAGCTGTCATTTTACACAGTGAAACCAGTTTTAATTGACCATTCCAGTGAACAGTACAAATTGGTTCCTCACTAGAGATCTTTTAATGTTAGTGAATTTACTGGGCTACATTCTGAAGTGACTTTATATTTTGTGGCACCTTACTGCAGTCAAGATGGTAGCACTCAGCATATGTCAGGTCAGAGTTTGTCCTACTTTTTTTTAGAGTTACTTTTGAATGGTCTCAAGAAAATAGTTGCCGAATTCACCCATATCCTTGGAAAGTTTGAATTGTCCTTTACATCTTGTCTGGTGGCTATGCTCTGAACTTTTAATAGAGACACTTGGCTTTGATTCCTGCTTTTCTTACCGTTTCTCACTTCAGTCATCAGACTTCAATAAACTCAGCATAAAAACCCTGTTCAGTAATGGTATCAGTTAGATCATATCAGCTAGGCTTGTGATTGTGTCAAATATCAGATACTAAACTAAGTTAGGCCTAACCTTTATGAACCCTCAGTAGGAGAAAAAAATGGAATCTGAAGCACTATCAGCAGGAATTTTTGTTTTGATTTTTCACAATCTGGGTCCTTTGCTGAGATCTCAGGTCTTTTCTTCTTTATAAAAGGCTTGCTATCTCTTTTGACCTCTGCAAAAATGCAGAGTCATTCTCCATCTTTGCTTCTTACTTAGTTTCTATATCTATAGGTTTCTAGTGGAACTTTTTAAAATATTTGTAGTAGATTGATATTTTCCTCCACTTGGAGTGCCTGGGGTTAGGGATTCTTTAACTGGGAAAATTGCCATTTACCAGCAAGAATGCATGAGAGCCGAGAGACAGTGTTTCATTATATGGAAAAAATGAGTGATCTTGGAAAATGAGAAACCTCTAGAAAAGATATTTTTAATCTTGTAAAGAACATTTTATAAACTTCTGAGCTCAAATTTTGGACAGCAAAAGATTCCAAGAAAGCTGCAGTATGAATTGTATTCCTACATTATATACTGAAGCAATTTAATTGTCTTGTATCCTTAGACTTCACTTTGATACTTTGAAATACAATTTTGCACATTCTTAGATAGTCAGATTCCTCAAGAACAGGATTATCATTTGAGATTATTAAGGTGTTTCTCTTCTTATAAAAAGTGACATATTACCATTTGAGGATATAGTGATGCAATGTGAATCGCCTAGTAAAGGCAACTTTTATATCTAATATTTTTTTCTCTAGTGTATAGTTTCCTCAGTATCTAATTATCTTTTGTTACATTTGGAAGAAAATTTCCCCTGAGTAAATATATTCAATATACGTGCATTTCACTTAGACTTGCATACCTTTTTTCAGCCAGGCTGAATCTGGTGTGTGTTTTCTAAACTTCTTCACTTTCTAGTAGTTTCTTAGAATCAATTAATTACCTGCCACTTGTTTTGAGGCTCTTAAATAATTTTGTGGCATCTACATCTCTGTAGTCTTTTGAATTTTATATATTTTCTCATAAGTAATTTCTAATGAACATTAGCCTAATTTTCCTGTTTTCCTGAATTTGTACTGCAGTTACAACCTAATGCCTTTTACAAAACCTTGTTACCCTCTTTTGTAGCTTTTCTAGTTTCAGTAGCCTTTCCATGATAGCCACAATCCTGCAAAGAATGTAGGTACATTATTAATGTAAGCAATGAGTAGTTCCATTGTTTTCAGTGGATCTACTTATTGCTTAAAGTCAAGCATATAGTCAAATTTGATAAGGGCCAAGGTGCAAAATAATGTCCAAGATATGCAAACTTGGGTCACAGCAATTACCATGTTTCTACCGCATCAAAAAAATCTCTGAGGCTATGTAAAATAAAGCTGTCAAACAGGATGCCAACAGTATCTCAATGAACATTTTGAAAACATAATTCTTCTGTGTGAGTTTTTGGTCTTTTACCCAAAAGACAAAATTAATTTTAGAGCATATTGAAGTTTTTCTTCAGCATTTAGATACATTTACGTCTATTAATACTGATTAATTTTCTTGGCTACTCAACAAAGAGTAAAAAGGGTGGTGGTGTTTTTCACCAAAGAAACTGCACGTGTTAGTGATGGATTCACAAGTGTGAGCGCTGTATTTGGCTTGATTTCTCTTGTTTGAGGCAAATTTTAATTTCTGATGTTATTTTGAAAGATGGCCCATATATTTTTTTTGTTTCAGCTAGACACCATGTTCAGAGCCTAACATTTATTTAATGTTATCTATTCAAAATGCCACCAATGAAAGGCAAGTCAAAATTAGTCTTCATTCCTGCCCACAAGATTATATAAATAAATTACTAGCCATTGGTTCTTTATTTAATTGAATTTAGGTTGATAAATACTGGCAATTACACAGTATAGTTTTGAACGGTCACTGTTCCAGTCCCCACTGGCTTTCGATTACTCAAAGGAAAACAATACTTAGTGTGCATGTGTGTATGTTTGGTGTCCTACAGGGCCACCAGGAAAAAATGGAGAAAAGGGGAACCAAGGAATTGGGGCTCCTGGAATACAAGGCCCCCCTGGTCCTCCAGGTAAGGCATAAGTTAGCCGGATAGATGTCATTGCATGTTAATTATTTTGAAAAGTTTGGTTCCTAAAATTATCATTATTCAGTAAAGCTTAAGTAGTTCTTATATTTTACACAATTCAAATAATCTCTCTTTTATTCTGTTTATTGGGAAGGAAAACACTGTGAGTGAATGTGTTTTTATTGCTTTTCATTTCCTGCAAAATATATCATTTACTGTATGGTTGGTATTTGCAGATATAAGGGACCTAAATTCCTGTTTCTTAGTAGGCTGAGATTTAAAATCAGCAAAATTCCCATGTGTAATAGAAATAGACATACCGGTAACTCAGTAGGCCTGATTTTCAGAAATGCTAAGAACCCACAAGTCTAGCTGCCACCAATAGGAGCGGCAGTGGCTTTGAAAATCCAGGTTGATATATTCATGAAACCACATGTAATTTCTTTTTAAAGGAAAGCTATTTCTAAACAGTATATAAAATATTCAAAATATAAAATTGATCCTTTGGAAAACGTGATAGGGCCTGATCCAAAACCAATTAAGTCATTGGAAAGTTCCCTATGAACTTTGATTCTGGCCCATAGGGAGCTTGACTATAAGATAAAATAGCACATGCACCAAAACTGACTTTAAAGTTCCTTTTTATGAAGAACAAACAAGGAATCCTGTGGCACTTTTAAAGACTAACAGATTTATTTATCGCATGAGCTTTCCTGGGAGAAAATCCCACTTCATCAGATGCTTTGAAGATGGGAAACTTACAGAATGAGAAGAGTTTTCCATTTTGATTTGATTTTAAATCTCTTCTGCTATTCTATTCATTTTGATTGTTTGATTCAAGTTCAGGAGACAACATAGGTAATATGATTATTTGTAACCAATGTTTAATTCACAGTATATAAACTTTAGTGCCAAAGACGTTCCTTCTTCTAAAAGAGAAGTTTTGTTCAACTTAGTACAGGAACAGGAGCCAGTTGCAAAGTTCTGAACTTCCCCAAAGTTCTTGTGTGTTTGATTTCAGTATTTAGCTGGGACCCATCTGTAACAGTATATATACAGCACAGTCTAACTGCTTGTTGTATATATGTTATTAAGGTCCTGAAGGTCCACCTGGGATGAGTAAAGAGGGGCGTCCTGGAGAAGATGGTCAGCCGGGCAAAGATGGAGATCGTGGAAATCCTGGGATTCATGGACAACCTGGACCCCCGGGAATTTGTGATCCATCATTATGTTTCAGTGTAATTGTAGGAAGAGATCCATTTAGAAAGGGGCCAAACTATTAATTTGCAATGAGTTAGTCAGTGAAATAGGTATGGTGCTTGTCTTTTATGGTCTTTCAAGTCTCAGGAAGATGACCAGCAATAATCCCTTAAACAGGAACAAAAGTACCTCTGGTTTGGTAAAGCAATAAAGATCTCAAAGGGTATACAGTACATTTTAAAAGAATCTCCATTCATATTGGGCTTTTAGAGGTATAACTAGCATTGATTACATTTCAAGGCTTTTCAGAGAGAGAGAGAGTCAGTTTTGACACGAATAAAATTAAACGTGATATTTGATTTTTAGTATTTAAGTACCTACTCATACACCTGCACCCATTGAAGTCCATTAACAATTGCTAGACAACTTCTGTTGACTGTAATGGGAGCAGGATTGGGCTCTAAATGTTCAGGTGTAAATCACTGTGAAATGTTTCACATTTAGCATACATATACATTTGAAAGAATGTCTGGCTGTTACTTTGTATGTGTGTGAATCTCATTGGCTTATGCTCATTTAATATTTTTGTGCTCAAGGCTTCCATTAACAAAAGCTTGTATGTGTCAGATTTTTATAAAACTGAGAAAAATGCCTGGCTTTTTAATGCCAGTAATTTCACTCACTCTATCTTCAATTAATTTATCTAAAGATCAGGGTGAAATAGAGTCGTAATTTATCTAAGTGAAATGGAATGTAGCTGAGGTTTTACCCCAGAACGATACATATCTAACTAAAAATTAAATGTTATAAATTAACTGATATTAAAAATTGCATTATTTTAAAAATACATTTTAATTGGTTTGCATCTACAATCCAAAGTTGAAAATCATCATTTTGTACAACAGATCTTAACAATATTAATACATTCAGTAAAATTACAGATCTAGCTTCATCCCCTTTGCTGTGCTCATAACAACTGCAGTTGTCAAACATAAAGAGCAGATTTACAAGGGTCTTTGTGCTTGCTATCTAACTGCAATGTTTGTTATGCTGCTTTGTTTTCCATTTTAAGCAAGACATTTGTATGTTAATTTTCATTGTATGAGACACTAGCAAGAGGCATTGCTTGCACTCTAACCAAAAAGCAATTGCACATTCCCATTAGATTTTGAGTCCATTTTAAAATTAATACAGAAAATCTTTGTATTGCACTTAGCCAAAGCTTTATATGACTTTTCTGATTTCTTGTTTTTCTGCTGTCATGCTACAAAAATTTGGTAGTAAGCTGGACATTCAAGGTAAAATAAAATTTTGTACAGACTTGGTGGTGATGTGATGAATAAATGCAAGGGTCCCTGCCCCCAGTTGGCTGTGCTCTGTAGTAGCACAACAGAGTGTAATGTGCTCCTGGGGGCTGCTACTCTATTTGGTGTCCTTCCAACAGCTCTAAACAAAACACCAAACAGAAAACCCTCTTAAAAAAAGAACAGATCTCTCACCGCCCCTATCTCTCCCCTAAAGATCCCCCAGTCATCTTATCTAAACCCGAGTCTCAGCTGAGTACTCCATGTGACTCCATGAGTCACATTGACGTCAGCAAGACCAACTGTGGAGTTAAGATCCTATTCAGCCTCAGTAAGGGTATAACAATCTGTCTCACAGAAATGGCATAATTCTGAATGTTGCTAAAGCCCTAATTTTTGGAAATTTAACATGCAGGCTTTTAGGTTTTTTATATTAATAACCTCAAATGCTATGTTGTTTTTCCGTTCAGTTCACTTCAACTGGAGAGGTTCAATCACCTGTTTAAAAAGGAAATAGAATCACTGAAGCTAGAGATGGAAAAGTTCTAATAGGTTAACCTGTCTATCTCCCTGCCAGTATTTAAATGTTTCTATTGTATATTAATTATCCCTCACATATCAAGATCCATCTCTTGCTGCAGAATCAAAAGAAGACATTCTAGAAACCTTGAATTATATTGGAATACTTTGAGTGTGCCAACAAAATAATGGAAAAGGAAATCCAGTTAATATAATTTATATAGACTTTAAAAAAGCCTTTATATCTCTCACAAAAGTATATTGAGCAAACTAAATAAATGTGAAGTGAAAGAGGAAGTATGTAATAGATTAGAAACTGGCTAAGAAAGAGAAGATAGACCATGAAGAAATTATCTATATTCAAGTTGGAAAAAAGAGTAAATGTGGTGCTCTGAGGTTCCATATTATGACCAGTGCTTAGTATATTAATGATCCAGAAAGGTGAGTGAATAGTAAAATGGCCAAATTTGCAGACAACAAAGTCTATTTAGATTAGTCAAAAATAGAGATGGCTGAGGGGAACTCCAGTGAATCTCAATAAAATTAGATCAATAGACAGCAGGGTGGCAGGCGAAATCATTATTGACAAATATAAAGTAATGCATATTGGAAGGAATATTTGAACTACTCACAGATAGAGTTGGATGGATTAGATTTTTATTGGTAAATATAAATAGCAGTCTATTTCACTGTACACACAAACCAACACAATATATTTCTCTCAAATTTTATACATAGGCAAAGAAAGAAAAATGCTGCTAATTAGAGTTTAATTTAAGGACATTAACTTTGTTTGACATGTGATGTTGACAATTTGTGTTTTAACTAATTTTTTGAATCTCAAGATCTATTTTCATTAAGTAATTGTCTGACCCATAATTTTGCATAAATGAAAATTTAAATCAATAAACATTAAAAATGTTTAAATATACATATATATCCAACAAAGTTATTAAAACATAAAAATTTCCTTCTGCCACACCTACTCATATTTATTGTTGGACATAAACAAATTGTGACCATTGAGGGCAAAGACATTGATGCCATTGTAAAAAGCTAAATGAAATCATCAAACCAAGTTTAAAGGACATTCAGAAAAGCAAAGAAAATGTTATGAAAAAGATTGAGATGATCATATTTAAAATATTATGTCATTGTATAAATTAATGGAACACACTCAATTTAAATATTGTGGTTAGCATTGGTCATTCCATTTAAAAAAGAATGTAGTAGAAACTCAGGGAATGCAGAGGTGGGCATTGAAAAGAATTAGTACTATTTAGAGAAGAGATGAATAAAAAATGACGAGAGATCTACAGAATGATCAGTGGTATAGACAGGGTAAATATGGGCATTCGTGTTTATCCTCTTTCATCACAGACATCAGGAGAACTGAACTAAAAATGAACAATTTTAAAATAGTCACAAGAAAATATTTTAATATAAAGTATATTTAACTTGTAGGACTCATTTTCATAAAATATCATTGAGGCTCAGTACTTAGGAGATTTTAAAATGATTAGACATTTGTATGGAAGATAAGAACCCAACATTTATATTAAACAGTGAAGAATGTAGAAGGGATATTGATTCTCACACGTCAGAGCATAAATCAACCTACTGACATATATTAGGAAAAAGCTTTTCTTGTGGGCAGATTATTCTATTACTGTGTATATTGAGCCATCCTCTGAAACATCTGATATTGCTCTCTGATGAGGAGATGGGATACCAGAATACAAGCAGTGCTTGACCTGGTATGGCAATTTCTATTTTTCTAGGTGTTTAGCACTTGTATTCATGTATATTCTTTAGAGGAACCAGATAAATGTAATTACAGCCATGCAAACAAATACATTTAAGGTTAAAGCTCAAACTGCAGGTTCATGGAATAATAGAAGATTAAGGTTGGAAGGGACTTCAGGAGGTCATCTAGGCCAACCTCTTGCTCAAAGTAGGACCAACCCTCACATTAAGCATTCCACACTCATCCACTTTTGCATGTTCTCAGGACTGTGTGCTATTACTCTGTATTATACAATATAACCGTAAATTATGGAGTATCAGTTCAGAATTACAGCCTTAACACTTTTGTACCAAGCAGGACATTCTGAAAAAACAAAAACAGGTTATCCTTAGCATTGATGGCAGCAGCTGCAGTACGTGGGATTTCTGGGTAGATAATACCTAGTAGAAATAGTCTGAAGACTTTCTCCTCCATTTTATTTTAGTACATTCCTTTGTAATCCAATCTTTTTCATCAAAAGGGCCATGCCAGCTCTTCACTGTCTCTCAGACGTGTACA
>ML685779.1:2181944-2223678 GCA_007922175.1 Pelusios castaneus
GTTTTTTGGATCAAATATTCAAAATGGCTTCTATTAAATACTATATTGTTTGGGTACTCTTGACAGGGCTGTCCCTGGGGTCTGACTGCCTTTGGGACCCAGCTGAAGGTGGCAGGCGGGGTGGGAGGGCTATGCCCGGCCCCTGTGCTGGCCCTCCCCGCCCCCAGGGCGGAGCAGGCAGGGCCAAGGGCAGAGCGCGTGGGGCCCGGCCTCTGGGCTGGCCTGCCCCGCACGGCCAGCTCCATCCCCCCCGCAGGCGGGACCCAGCTTTGGCCACTTGGCCTCAGGCCCCGCTCCCCCCACGGGACAGCGCTGACTCTTGACTAGAAGAATCTTTGATTTATTGGATCGTTCAGTGGAGGAATGACAGAAAGAGAGATTTTATGAATGGAGGTATAATCTCAGTAGTAAAACTGGCAGGAGAAGGATTAATTGAGGATTCATCAGAGCAAGGCTCTAAAGAAGAGGCAGTGGAAAAAGAAGTATGTACTATTTCTCCTCCTGTCCGGTCAGAAAGTGCCTAGGTCTAGAATCACCAAAATGAACCCAGTTGCTTATCAGAGACTTTCTGAATAAGTGCTATATTAAATAATGTGCTGTTCCCCAGTGTTTTGAATCCTAACACCTATTTTGATTTGCTCTTACAGCCTGACCTGATGCTATGTCATACACTCCCCTGCATTTAATTTCCTACCACTCTGTAACTTTCCTATCTTCAAAGCGTCTGACGAAGTGGGATTTTCTCCCACGAAAGCTCATGCGATTAATAAATCTGTTAGTCTTTAAAAGTGCCACAGGACTCTGTTGTCTTTCTGAATAAAGATTGCTTGGAACACAAGCACAGTAATCTGTCCTTTGACTGCTGTCATGCTTTTTGGGGGGTGGTGGTGGAGGGAAACATGGGAAGAGGGAGAAGGTAAATAAGGTTATGAAAACTTGAGCATATTGGCCAGGATGCATAAATATTGAACAAAAATGTGGGTTTATCAAGAAGTGGAAGAACCCAATAATTTTGATTTTTTTGTTCCTGTTATGGGGCAAGTATACCCCATAACCTCTTTGGAGTGGGGTGGAAGGCATTCTTGCCCTGCGATAGGGTGTGTCTGGCTGTCCTCATCCTGGGGGCCTGGATGAGCCTAGGAGTCAAGGTCATTATGAGCCAGTGGTCAGAATCAATAAGGAAAACCTTGTCAGCAGGGCTGTCTGGCCTAATGGTCAGAATTAATGGCTTACAGGAGTCTGAAAGTCCAGCTTCTCCCTAGCTGGAGTCTGTATGGCACATCCTGCCCCCTTAGGAATTTGCCTGCAATGAGGTGGGCTACTCACTTTTAAACTGAAGAAGCAATTGGCAGCAGGGTTGAAAGGATGTGGCTTCCTCTGCCAAGAGTGAAGGGTTAACCCCTGCCTGGCCAGTGTGGGACAAATACATTGTCATACACCCTCCCAGTCAAGAAGGGCCCTGCTGGGTGCCCATCTTCAGCCTCTTCCCTGCCCACCCTGGAAGAAATATCTCCATTGGCATGTGTATTTCCTGGTCAGTGGAAATTGTATAACTGAATAGAGAGGTACCAATGCATGATGTGGGGGTTACTGTCTTTCATGCTGTTCAGCCGCTGCAGTGGTGCATGGTAACAGCAAGTCAGGGAGTAATATGACCCAGTGTCACAGAATCATAGAAGATTAGGGATCTCAGGAGGTTATCTAGTCCAACTGCCTACTTAAAGCAGGACCAACTCCAAAAAAATCAGCCCAACCAAGGCTTTGTCAAGCTGGCCTTAAAAGTCTCTAAGGATGGAGATTTCACCACCTCCCTAGGAACCCATTCTAGGACTTCACTACCCTCCTAGTGAAAAAGTTTTCCCTAGTATCCAACCTAGATATCTCCCACTGTAACTTGAGACCATTGTTCCTTGCTCTGTCATCTTCTACCACTGAGAACAGCCTAGCTTCATCCTCTTTGGAACCCTTCCAGGTTGTTGAAGGCCCCTTCACTCTTCTGCTGCCAAAATAAGCCTAGTTCCCTCTTCTTCTCATAAAGTCATGTGCTCCAGTCCCCTAATAATTTTTGTTGCCCTCTGCAGCACACTCTCCAATTTGTCCACATCTGATTTGTAGGTTGGGGTGCGGGGGACAAAACTGGACCAAAAAGTCCAGATGTTGCCTTACCAGTGTCAAATAAAGGAAAAGAATCACTTCACTGGATCTTCTGGCAATGCTCCTACTAATGCAGCCCAATACGCCATTAACCTTTTTGGCAACAAGGTCATACTGTTGAATCAGAAGAGAACACACAATGGGAGATGTCTTTTATTAATATCATAAATTTTAAAACTTTACATTTTTTAAATACAAGGTGAATGTCTGGCTCCACTGAAGTCAATGAAAGTTTTGCCATGGACGTCAAATATCACCACAAAACTTTTAGCATTCAAAGGCGTCATTATGGATAAAAGCCTTTCCTAATTGCTGCACATTCTCCACCCCTGTGCAGTAGCCCTGTGTATAGCTCAGGTGTAACTGTCCTCCAACATACACACCTCCTGTGGATTAGTTATGATGACAGGTTACTGGAAACTAAATATTTTATCCATAAATTCTTCTAATCTCAAAGGATCAACCACTCTCCCTGATCAATATATATACATTAGACTTTATCAAATACCGTGCTGGAACCAATTCCTTTATTAAAACTATAAATAAAGATTTATTAATATAAAGTAAAGAAGAGTTATTAAATGTTTAAAGGAATCCTATACACTCCAAGTGACTTTAGAGACTGTAGATCAGGATCACACTGCAGTAATGTTAAATCTGGTAGCTTGTAATAAGTGTCTCTGTTTCACCCATTAGATTGGAAGGTCATCAGTCTTTTGTAGAAGTCATGTCCAGAGCTGTGGAGCAGGAATGAAGATGAAGTGAGGTCACCATCTCCTTTTATATTTTCCAACCAACTGTATGAGAAGTTACTGGCAAAAGATGAAGTCTCTGATCACATATCCGTATCACATCTTCTTGCTGTGTCATGGGACAATCATTGCTTCTGTGCTCTCTGAAGTAACTCCAGGCGAGGCTCACAAAGGGAATGTCTACACTAGAAACGTTAAATTGACTCCTTATTAAGTCGACAACAAAAGTCGACTTAACGTTTCTAGTGTAGACATAGCCCCTTTTTGACCTTATAAAGTTGACTTAACACTTTCAGTCGACTTAATAAGGTCGATTTAGGCGCTAATCCCCGTCCACACTGGCTTAAGGCGACCTGACAAGGTTGACTTAAGCATTAAGTTGACCTAAAACAACTTAACTTTTCCTTAAGTTGACTTAAGGAAATGCTTAAGTCGACTTAAGGAAAGCCCAGTGTGGACGCGGAGTAATTTAGGTCAATTTAAGCCTCCTTAAATCAATCTAACTTCTAAGTGTAGACGCACCCTAAGTGAGCTGATTGTCTTTAATAGGGCATCCAGCAGGCTGGCTGGCCTTGATGCAAATATGTCTTGGGGCATCACCCAAGAAAACAACCTGTTTGAGATACAAACACATAGCAAATAGTCATAACTACATGTACAAAGATGGTACATGGATTTAAACATAACAACACTTAGAAGTGTATAACTTTTCCATTGTTACCTTACATGACATCTTTTGTACAAGCTTTATTGCAACTTTGTAATAGTGGTGACTGTATTGGTGCAACGAGTGATCTTCCTTTTTTTTTACAGCATCACATAATTATTCCCAGATGTTGATGAAAAAACTCTTTATAGCATTGTTCCAGTTTTACTCCATCTATTGTGCCAGTATGTCAAGTAGAGAAGCAGAGCTTGGAAGAAGTTAAACTTCAATTTCCAGAAAAAATATTTGGATTTGACACAACTTCATATATATACGTAACAAAATGTTCCTGCATATAAATGTTTAAAACAAATGTTTAAGCACTTTAACAGATAAAATTCCTAGATTTAAAATGTTTACAAATTAAAAGTTGGCCTAACTACAATCATGGGAATTATCCTATGGCTGTGGTGAATATTCCAACATGTCAGTGATGATCAATGATCTGATTGGTGAATATTCCAACGTCAGTGATGATCAATGATCTGATTTGTGGTCTGTATTATCATTAAAAAAGCTACCTGTTTCTGTACCCCAGATTCAAATAATAAACTACTCTGTTTTTTCCCTTGTACAATACTTGTTTCTAATCTAACATTTATCAAGAGAGAAAATAACAAGTGAATATTTTCCTCTACTGGCTTTTAATTCAGTGGCTCTTTGCAGTCAGTCTCCAGCCCTTTACTTGGAACTTATTGAAGAAGTTCCCAGTTGAAGTAAGGGACTACCTACTTGCACGTATGCATTACTAAACTTCCTCTTAGTTGATTTTTCTTTCTTTGCTCCTTTTGTTTGTAGCTCCTCTGCATACATCAGCTTGGACTCCATTCAGCTCTCCTACACTTCAGTGGTCCAAATTCAAAGTCGATGTTTTGAGGGCGTGCAAGTATAAATTGCACGTTATAAATGGGTGGAATGCTAGTGGGAATCTACACTTGACGATTAGAGGATTGAGGAAGAAAAGAAGAAAATGGAAATTAAGACAACTTTAAAGCGCTCTGATCTCTTTCTGAGAGGAGTTTGGATCAGATGATTGGAAGGGGGGAACCTCTATATTCCATAATTCATAGTCTTTCTGACACCGGCTTCTTCTGTGCCCTGGTTAGTTTTGTGGTGGCTGAATTTAGTGTAATATACAAAAAAGCTATATTGCTTTCACAAATAATTCTGTTCTCATCTTCATTTGTTTTGGTTGTGTGTTTTGTTAGAGAATAGGAATGGCTTCCTGATTGTCTGCACCAAGTTACAAGGGGCAATGAGTATACTTTCTCTGCTCAGTTGGAGTGACCCATATTTTAATGTCAGATCATACCAAAAAAAGGTTAATTTGCCTCTCTGGTTTGTTACCAGATGTTCACAGGAGCCTTTATTTTTTGTGTCCATGTCTAGAAACACAGATATGAGCATATATAACTCCATGGAAATCAGTGAGAGTGGTGAATGCAAGTAATTAGATTAAATGCAGTACTTTTTTGTTAAAAAAAAAAAAAAAAAAAAAAAAAGTACCGACACTCATATCTTGATAGTAAATTTGAAAAATGCCTCTCCCACCCCTCTTCTTCCAGTGGTGCCCTTCCTTTCCCTGCTGACCTTGCCCCCACAGCTGGGCAGCAGGGCCCACAAAAAAGGTGCCGGTACGCTGTACCCCTGAACACCATCACAAAAAAAGCACCAACTAAATGTAATGAGGCATACTGGCCCTTTAAGTGTAGTGGTGGGAGGGGCAGAAGACTCCTGGAGGAAAGGACCAGAATATGACCAGCTGGCAGAAGAGAGGAGTAAGTGGTCCAAAGAAATTAGGCGTTGGATGTATATGGGGGTGGGGCAGGAGGGCACCAGGATCCTGTTCCTTTAACGGCCTAGGATCAGGAACCCTGTAGTGTGGGGGGGGGGGGGGGGGGGGAGACCCCCCCAATTCCACCCAAATGGGAAAAGGTCTTTGGACAGGGGGGATATATAAACTGTCTTCCCCCACAAACAGGGGACACAGTGGCAAGAAAAGGAAGCCAGAGCCAGAAGGCTAAACTCCAGGGAGAGACAGCTATGAGAAGCAACCCTTTGAAGAGCAGAGATGGAGTTCTGCGTGGAGGGCCGAAGAACCAGAGATAGCATGAACCTTTGGAATACAGTGATGGACGTTATTGGTGGGACTGTTTGCAGACATAAAACCAGCCCAAAGAGGAGCCTGGTAGGATTTACAAGGTTGTGGGGAGTCTATACAAGGCCATGAAAAGGGAGAACAAAGGGAATTATGGCCCTGAGCAACCATCAGAAGTAGCAGCCCTGTTACGCGATCTCCAATTCGTCACCCAAAATTGGTGGATGTTCCTCAAAATTGACCTAAACCTTTGATAAAATGCAAAGAAGAATAATATTTTTCAGTTACAAGGCTATGTTAGTGTTTATAGCACTTCATGAATATTAACAAAGATTTATTGTTTTCCATAGTATTGTAATTATTAAACTAGTCTTTCCTTGGAAGGACAAAAAAACCATGAAAATCAAGCTAATCCAATAAAATATATATGTCTGGGAAAATTGCTGGGAAGAGTTGGGACAGCTTTAAAGGACAAATACATTAAATTTAAAAATAAACGCTTATATAGCCAACAGATTATAAAAAGGAACAAATAATTATATTAGTCTTTTTAAAATGGAAATTGTGGAATGAAATTAAACACTGAGAACAAATTTAATTACATCTTCTAATAAAATACTAAGTAATCAGGATGACTCTGATTAATAAAGCTAGAGCTGGCCAAAATAATTGACTTTTGAAATGCCATAGCATGATTGTTACCAACACACAGGAGAGACAAAAGCCACAGAAATCAGGAAAAATGAAGAGAAAAACAGCGAATGAGAAAAGAATAGAAATAAGTAATAATATGTCATGGGACAAGTCTACTGTGTGGGATGATTTTTGATGGAAGATTAAGAACATATTAAAGTAAAACACTGTGTGCTAGCTAAGCCACTGGATATGTTCTTCCCCCAAAAATTGCTTCACTTTGTATTTTTACCACTTCCTGCCTTTTAGGGCACTGAAACAGCAAAACATGTGTGCAACTTCAAACATGTGAATAATCCCTGGGGGACTGTGAGAACTGGGACTACTCGTATGTTTAAAGTTATACACGTACTTTGCTGGGTTAGGGCCGAGGTCCTCCCAAAAGATGCACTACACTTATGAAGACCTGGGCACAAGAAATGGCTTGCAGTGTGTAACACCTTTATTGAATTTACAATACAGGTAGTAATCTTTCATGTTCATGACCAATCTTTTTATATGTGTACATCTTTCTTTGTTGTTTAAAATTTTTTTGTAATAGATGTAGCTTGCAGACCAAATCCTGTATGAAAGGGATTTCTTCCAAAAGTGATAAATGTTGGGTAGGCCAGCTGCCCCACTCCTCCCTTTTCACCTGCCCCTCTTCTCTGCTGCCCCCACCTTTTCCCTCTGCTTATTTCAAAGATTTCTTTGTATATTTGTTTTTTCTCCCCCCGCTCCTTGTGCCCAGGATGTGTGAGAAAGTGTGGATGAGTTATTATTTAGTATAAATGCAAGAAACTGCAAGGCTTGTAAAATCCATTAGCTTGCTGCTGTAAGAACACTTTGAGAATCTACTGATAAAAAGTATAAGGTTACTAGACTCGCAGAATGTAACTGCAAGACAGCCAATCAAAAAAGGCACAGCTGCCCAGGGCAGTCAGCACAAGCCAACCTTGAGAAATAACTTTTCTGCTTTTAGATTTTTCTACCTGGTAGCTATAGAACTTTTTGCCTGCCTGCGGACCTGGAGTAATCCAGCTTAACTGCGACCTCCCGAGACTCTATCACCTCCAGAGACTGGACTTTGTGGACCCGCTCCTGTGTTGACCTTGGCACCAGCTCCATTGATGTCATGCTTGAAGTGATTCTCTTGCTGGGGTATGAGTATACCAGTGTGAATGCCCCCTCTCACTCCCTAAACAGTCAAATTGCAGCCTAATAAAGCACCACTTCTAAATCTTTTATTCGCTGGCCTTTAATACATGTTGGACACCAATTCCCCTCCAACAATCAGTACAGCTGAATCCCAGATCATTTACACCAAAATATTTTAACCCCATTTACATGAATATCACTAAACGTGTAATAGAAGGTGGTGTAATCCTGCTATTGAAAGATCCTCCATCTTTTAGAGAAAACATAATTATGGGCAACAACCCAGGATGCTTGCATCTCATGCCCATGTGCTAACCATTAAAATGTAAACATTTACCATTTACTTCAAGTTTCATGCTCTACATTAAACCAACAGCTAAGTAAACAAAGCTGGGACTGAAAGTATTGCACACCTCTCTCTGAGATGAGAGAACAGTCATTGTTGAATTCATAATGAACCTGATCTAGCAGTGGGGATACTGAATGCAGTGGTTGAGTCTATTGTAGCAGATCGCCCCTAAATTACTGAACTTAGCCTTTGACAAACTATTTGAAAATAATAAACTGTGTTGTGTTGACTGTAGTGCTCCAGACATGAAGGACAAATCCCAGAACAGTAACTTGTATAGTACCTAACACTTCTTGTGCTCAAATCCTCATGGAATTACCAATCTGATGTCTCACAAAAGTCCTCAGCACTACCGACTCTGGTAACATTTTGCAAGGTCAACAAACAGACCCATTACTCATTCAGTCCTGTGGCAGAGTTCATGCCCCTGCGATGGCTGCTATGTAATCATTTTGGCTGAATAGCAGAGGGATTTTCAACTTTTTGTATATTGGGACCCCCAGTCATTCCATCCCATGCACACTTCCAATCAGTAATTTGAAAAGAGCAAGGTAGCAACTGTTCTCTGATGCCTATTCAAGTGTTTTGTCCCCTTCCCCACTCTGTTGGCAACCCTTAGAATAGCCTATGGAATAAAAGGCAGTTCGAGTTGAGACAATTAGTCAACATTATTGGCTTGTCACCTCTTTCTCGCAATGAAGTGTTCAAATACATGTTTCTTAAAGGTATTTATTAAAGATTGCTCATGATCTGCAAGTACTTATTATTCAAAATATAAGCTATTTAGATTGGACTCAAAACATATTGTGTGCTCCATGACTAGATTCAATTTAATAAACTGGAAATTCACTTTCTGTCGCTTAATATTTACATTGTGATATTTTAGCAAAAATCCTTGTTGATAAATTCATCTTCCAAATATTCACAGAGGATGAAATTAGTCCTAAGCATGGGCTTATCATAGAGACGGATTTCTGGTAAGAACTTGATTGGACTTAGGTGGTAGATGGATCTTTTGCCCAATGATAAATTTCACCAACAAATGAAACACAGGGGAGAGAGTTATAGTTAGTTAGACTATGTCTACACTTGTTAATTTAGGTCGACTTTAGCTAAGTCGACTTAAAGTCAACTTAAAGTTGACTTTGTTAAGTCGATTTAGCATGTCCAAACTTAAATTTTAAGTCAACTTAAAGGGGACCCTACAAAGTCAACCTAGAGCGTCCACACTGGATGCCTAGGTCGACTTTTGGGGCTAGGTGGACTGGGACTGGTCCACAGTGGCAGGGGGGGCACCCTTTGCCAAGTGTCAGGGGGCTCAGCCTTTGCTCCATTGTATGTGGGTACAATGGGGCAAAGGGGGACAGGGACCCTGGCAGGGCATAGGGGCAGGATGGGCAGGGCTCTGCCCTGTGGGGGGGCATGCCAGGCTCTCCCTGTGCCAGCCACCCTGGCAGGGAAGGCAGTGGGGAAGCCCTGGAGGGGTTAGAGTCTGCTTAGGGGTACTCCACGTCTACATTGGCTTAAGTCGACTTTAGAAAGTCAACTTAAGCAGAAAGTCGATTTAAAAGGAGGTTTAAGAACGTAAGTCGACTTAAGCAGCTGATTAAGTCGACTTAAGGAAAGTATAGTGTAGACGCAGAGTAAATTAAGTTGATTTAAGCAAGCTTAAGTCGACGTAATTTACAAGTGTAGATGCACCCTTATAGCTCATGCTTTTACAAGTCAAACATGTTCCCAGAATTTATTTTTCAGTATTTGCTCAGCTCCAATAACATAATATTCCATGTACAAAAACCAGTTGCTGATGCTTTTTATAACAGATCCTGACTTCTCATTTGAAACATAATTTGATCTTACCCAAAATTGCTTGCAGATATCTTCCTGAAAATTCAAATTAATGAAATGTGACATCCTCCCACTCAATGGTTAATGATCTTTGATTTACTGCCATGAAGTAAAATTTGCTGGGATACAATGTTTATAGCTGTATGTGCCCTTTCATATATATATAAAAAAAACAGACTCAGGATGTAGAGACCCAAAACACTGTAAAACCTCAGCCCTTACAATGCCACTTATAAACGGAACCGAATGACCCCTGCAGGCATCATTACCAGGATTTAGCAGGGGTATTTGGTGATGGAACTTGCTGTTTGTAGAGTTCTCTGTCTGACTTTTCCAGATGAAACTATTAAACTGGTCTTCCTTAAAATTAGAGTATAACACAGGTCCAAAGTAAAGTCTCTATTGCTCTTTGGCATGGGATTGTTGAGAATCTTACCAAATGCTATTCGTGACCAAACCTCCACTCCCGTCCACCTTAAAATATAGCTAAGGGGTAAATAATTAAAGAAAGAAATACAATCCAGACAGATTGGAGACAAGAGATGAAATTTCCCCAAAGAAAGCGGATAAAATAGTCAAGAAAACAGCAGAGCCATCCAGTAAAATTTTACCTCAGAGCTAAATGAAAGCTCACCGGATCTCTGTGAAATAATGTACATGATCAGTGCAAGGTTTCAACAGTTCACATAAACTCTAGTTTAGGTGAAGAAATGAGTTCTTAGTTTCTATTGCAGGAGTGGCTATAATGGCTTATCAGCCACATGCAATTAAAGGGAGGCTCACAGATTCCTCTGTGCCCTACCGCAGGGTGGAGGTGGTGGGGCTAGAGGATTCTGCCTAGTGGGGAAGGAAGTCTGGGGGGGGGGGAGTCAGTAAGTTTGGCCACCCCTGCAAGCTACAGGGTGGCATTAGTGTGTGTATGTGTCACCTAGATAATCTAGAACCGGAAGGGAGTGGCTATGTAGTTACTGCCCATTCCAAACACTTCAGAATCTTCAGCAAAACAAAGGGTCCAAAGAACCTTGCAGACAGAAACATACCCAGTCCTCGATCTAAGCATTGACCCTCTCTCTGTTTTTCAGCAACATAGAAAATCTGCAACTGGTATGCAAAATTGTAAGGGCATTGGGACACAGCCCTCTCTGCTGACATATTTCTTGTCTCTGCATTGATCAGCTATTGAGCCCGCAGGACTGTCTCCATATTTATAACCTCTTTATGCTGACTGACTCAGCGCTCTGTTGGTGAATCTATGGAACTTTAAAAGGTGCTTGCCTGTAACGAAAATTTCTTGTACAGTTTCAGAAACATAGCTAGTAATTACCATACCCTTCCTCTAGATCAGGGGTTCCCAAACTTTTTCCCTGAGGCCCATCTGTGCAGCTGCACCAAGACACTGCAGCCCACTAATTTTATATATATATTATAGCACTGTACATAAACAATACACGTTGCTGCTTTATTTTAATATAAACAATTATAATGCAGAAGTCCCTAGCAATATGCACTCAAAGAAATCCTCTAAGATCTTTGAACCCACAGTTCAACCTACAGTTTAAAAAAATGTTGAAGGCAAAAGGTGGTGTTCAAGCAAGGAAACGACAATATATAAAACTGAACAATAAGCAAAGCAACAGGGTTAACAAAACTGTCAAAACCTAGTGGTATATTTGTTGATTTTTTAAAAAAAATAGTTCAACTTTAAAAAAAATTGAAAACAGAGTATAGTGTTCGAAGTGTAAAATCTGAATTTTTGTGCTGTGTAAGTAAAGACCTAACCCTACTCTTTTCTAATCAGAAAAGAATTAAATATAATAAATAAAAATATAAAAATAAGGTATATTATATCACACTGAAGCACTGGGTATTCAGCTGATCTGGTAAAGGAGAATACATCATATTTTTTTCATTTCCTTTATTTTTTGACTGGCTCATTTCATGTACCTGTAGATGACCCAGGACTTTCATTATCTTCTCTTCCAGTGCACCCTTCTCATTTTGGGGGAGAAAAAATCAGTCCACGTCACACTGAAATACTGCTTCCTGATTTTTACAGATGTACTCGTGGGCTGTGTGTTCCTTGCCGTAAATGCACTGTTGTTCTTGTAAGAATTAAAATTCATGTATTGCTGTTTGGTTATTTTTAAATAAATGAGGTTTTTTTATATACTCTGTCCAATGTATACAGCTTAAACCATTACATTTATCTAGCTTTTACTTAGATTACACAAGTCACGTTGAGTTAAAGATTTACTAGGAGTGTGACTAAAGAATACAGTTTTGCCTGCAGATATCCCAGGAATGTGTCATGGCCCATCTTTGGCTGGAGACCCACAATTTGAGGACCCCTGCTTTATATATCTGAGGGCCCTTGAAACTAAATTGCCCTGCCCAGTCTCACAAATATGGAGTCACATCAAACGCCAAGCTTGTTTGTCTCCCTTTATTTGGAAAATTAAAAAAAATTAAAAATCAAATGCCGCAATACATGCTTCAGTTATGTTTGCTGCAGATCTCACAAACTAAGTAGATCTAGTGAAGAGTGAAGTTCTAAAAGACGGTTTTGTCTTCATTACATTAGCCCTGACATGGGCTCAGGCTTGTCTTCGCATTAATCACTGCTTTCCACGTCTCTAGCAAGCAAAAAGAATGATCAGACATTCAGCACAAACTTTAGAACTGGTTTCTAATGTTAGTGCATGGGAGATTTCTACCACCCTCTTGTCAAAGATGACAAGGACAAATTTACATTGTCTTTGGAGGAAGAGGAATAGGGAGGAAATCCCTTCTGGAAGGCAGGCGAAAATCTTGTGTGCTCTTGGAAATAAGTGTCTCTTACTGCTGTCCTGCATAAGAGCTCTAGACCTAGTCTATGCCGGCATTTCTGGGAGCTCCAGCAATACAAACAACAAAGGCAACAGTGGTGAAGTAGTGAATTTTGTTGCGCTTGTCATTAACTTCTTTTATTTTTCTCTATAGAGATGTTTCATGTTACTTATCCCTGCTGGAATTATTATAGCTCTCAGTGTGAAAAAAGTAAACTATATTTTCTCCATTAATGCAGAAGTTTCCAAGCATTGCCACAAAAATTCCTCAAGTATAAAATACTAATGTTATCATCCAAGTTAAGGCCACTAAGAGACTCAGAACATCTTAAACCCATAAATATTTAATATTTTCCCTTCCTGTCAGTGGGAAGCATCAATTTTGTTTTCCATAGAAAACCTCAAGTGGCATCTTGCATTAAGATATTTCAATTTTACCTCTAACTGCAGCTAGTTTATTCTGTGATTTGAAGATATATCTACACACGAGAAAAGTGTGATAGCGTTGTCTAACTGCAATAGACATATTGTCAATGCTATCAGTGAACATCTATAAGCTCCGAACACTGTTCATAGGGGTGTACTGTGCCACAGTAATACATTATACATTTAATATTAAATAATGTTCCAATTCCAATTGTTTCTTAGTTATAAATGTTTAGGGAAGTGGGGAGCCAGCACAGTGGCTGTGGTGCCAGTACCACCCTTTAAACTTTCGTTTAGGGCTAATTCTTGTCTGTCCTACACATGTTATTCCATAGAGTTCAGTGACTTAAGAAACCTCTGTCATGAGAACAAAGATTCATTTAAATCTCCAGCTCAGCACTGTATTTAAAGATGCGATACAAAATGCATACTGGGTGTTCTAGCTGATAGCTCAGATAATTCTCTTTACTAGGAAATTGGATATTCTGGGACTTGCTTGTCCTCAAATTTGTGGGAGCAGTGAGGGAAACTGTAGCAAGGAGTGTTTTTAGCGTCTTCGGAAATGAGTCCTGATTTGACCTCATCTAACTCCCTACACTTCCAGTGTGGTGCAGTTCCTAAAGCTGGCTTTCTTTCTTTCTTTCTTTCTTTCTTTCTTTCTTTCTTTCTTTCTTTCTTTCTTTCTTTCAGTCAGTCACATAGCTGCTGGGTTTAGAGACATGAAAATACTAGCATGAATCTTAAAAGTTTTTCTGTGCAAAGTGGTGAACCTGAAAATGCTGTCAAGTAAATTAGTTTAATGAAGGAATCTGTCTTGTTAGGTTAGTAATGGTATGCTAATAATTGCAGAGTGGAAGTTGTTTGTAGTACATAACAAAAACTTTTTACTGAATATACTAACGTATAGACAAATCTTCCTGTTATGTGCTAGTGGATAATGATCTTTTTATTTACTACTACATACAGACAGACAGCTGTTTTGTAAAGAACACTTGGTAATGGATGATGCAGTAGTCTGTGTCAGACTCAAAGCTGGAGAGGAGGAAGAGGAGGAGGCTGAGGTACTGAAAAAGAGTTCAGGACATGAAAGAGGAAGGTAGAATGTATGGGTAGGTTAGGATCCCAATGCATAGGAACAAAGGCTGCAACAGGGAGGGGGAGCGCCACAGGAGTGAGATGCCATGGGGGGGGGGGTGAGGGGCCATACCATGACATGATAGGAGGGAGAGGGGTGGGGTAGGGTCACCAGATCCCACCCATCCCATTTTTTCCCTCTTTCTGTCTGGTCACCCTACTTATGGAGAACTTCTTGACTAAAGTTTGACAAATAAAACCAGTGACCTGAAGATGACCTTCATGTATCCAAACTGGTAGCAATATGCCTGCTTGTCTCACAGAAGCAATTAGTATAGTTCTGTGAATTGTTGCCCCTAATTTCATCTAAAAAGTAAAATCAATTTTTATAGGACGATCTCTGATGAAAAAATGGTCAGATTTCAAATGTATGATTTTGCACTCAGCACACTCATAATAAATCAGAATGCCATATTTCAAGGAAAAATAAGAACATTGTCAGTCAGCAGGTGACCTGTTCTGGACATCCATATTTCATGAGATTGTACAAACTTCTTGGCCACATGTGCTGATTCTGATGTCGCCTAACCCAGTTATGCACTCAGTTTCAGTCAATGGAGTTACTTACAGACTTTGGTGTAGCAGAAATCAGAATCTGGCCCCAAATATAAATATCCAGTAGGACCCCTTTTCCATTCTGAAGTTAAAAGCTAGAGCTAGCCAGTGGTTCCCAACCTTTCTTGGCTTGAGGGCCACAGATATAATTTTTACTACCCTGAAGGGCCACCTGCTGTCTCTGTCAGCAGTCCCTCTCTGCCATCTGAAGTTAGACAAAAGGAATTCAGGGAGGAGGCTCTCCTGTCCATAGCAGGGAAATGGCAGGAGGCCTGAAACCCTGTGCACTCCAGCTGGGTCCCTACACAGCGGCTCCCTTCTTCAGCCAGGGGGACAGGAAATCAGGGCTTTCCTCCTTCTGGCTCCAGCACTTAGGAAACTACGCAGAACACTTTGCTGGGCTCCCTGCTACAAACAGGGGAAGGAAGCATTGATCTCCTATCTCCTTGGCTGCAGCAAGGATCCTGCACCAGTCTTTTAGCCCTGGGGCAACATGCTCTGCCTGGATCTTTAGGCAGCAGCTCCCTTCTGCTGCCAGTGGGAGGGGAGCAGTGGGCCACTTTGAAAGCCCCCATGGTCTATTTTGGCCCCTGAGCCACAGGTTGGAAACCCCTGAGCTAGACTATTCCAAGGACACAGTGCCTTTAGCATCATGCTGGTGCATCGATACGTTACTAGTACAGAGAGAGCAACGATACCAGCAGTATGGGGTTTTTTTAGAGGGCTCTCACTTAACTATTCACAAAACTTAATCTTGCTTAATTCACAGAATCATAGAATAATAGGGTTGGAAGGGACCTCATGAGGTCATCTAGTCCAACCCCCTGCTAAAAAGCAGGACCACTCCTCCTAAAATCACCCCAGCCAGGGTTTTGTCTAACCGAGCCTTAAATATCTCCAAAGATGGAGATTCTACCACTTCCCTAGATAGCCCATTCCAATGCTTCACAACCCTCCTAGTGAGAAAGTTTTTCCTAATATCCAACCTTGACCTCCCCAGCTGAATTATCACATCCCTCGATCTGCTGGCAATACTCCTACTGATGCAGCCTAATATGCCATTGGCCTTTTTGGCAACAAGGGCACACTGTTGACTCATATTCATCTTCCCGTCCACCATAACCCCCAGGTCCTTTTCTACAGCGCTGCTACTTAGCCGATCGGTCCCCAGCCTGTAGCAGTGCATGGGATTTTTCCGTCCTAAGTGCAGGACTTTGCACTTGTCTTTGTTGAACCGCATGAGGTTTCTTTCGGCCCAGGGTTCCAATTTGTCCAAGTCTCCCTGGATCCTGTCCCTGCCTTCCAGAGTATCTACCATTCCCCCCAACTTGGTGTCATCCGCAAACTTACTAAGCACACAGTCTATTCCATCATCAAGATCATTAATGAAGATGTTGAATAGAACCGGCCCCAGGACCGACCCCTGGGGCACTCCACTCGTTACCGGTTGCCAACCAGACATCGAGCCATTGATTCGTACCCGCTGAGCCCATTGATCTAACCAGTTTTCGATCCACCTTACGGTCCACTCGTCCAACCCATACTTCCTTAACTTGCCGACGAGAATGCTGGAGAGAATGTATGTGATGGTATGGCCAGGAGAAAGTAGGTAAATATTTAAATGCCAATTTATGATTAAAATGATGTAAGGCCACTAAAAACTAAAAATTGATCTCAAAACACCTGATATAATTCTCCAAGTATCTTAGAAATAATCAAACCACTGGTTCTTATTTTTCTCATTCTGGATTGTTAGTTCTTAATACTGTTTTGGTACTTTCTCGCTATCTCTCTCTCGCTTTTCTTTTTTTTTTTAAACTATTCAAACACATTGACAAAAAACTAGAAAGTTACTTAACATATGTTGTTTCAAGAACTTAAAATTGCCAGGAATCATCGACTATCTAGCCAAATTATTTGCACGGTTTGGGGAACTGGAAAAAAATACATGCAGCTGACACAATTAAGCAGCTTCGGTGTGCAGCTGATCTTGGGGGTTTCTTATTTGAAATCTATGAGCTAATAGAACTGCCACATGTGTTGGCTAGTAAAATGAATCTTGTTACTTGTTGCTATGGGCATTGCTTTTGGAAATTCACTTTTTCTGCCTAATGTTAAAGCATGACACTTCATGCTGTAAACAGGGTAAGAAGAACTGGAAACTCCCTTGCTGAGAGATATTATAGCTTTGAGGACTACTTTAGCAAAATGTGCCATAAATTTTTACCTACTCTAATGTATTTATAATTAGAAACTAACTGGTAGTACTGCTAACATGTAGCAGTTTGTTTTACTTCTTTTTCTTTGTTATAGTAGATTTTATAAATACCATTATGAGCTTTTTGAGAAATCTAGATTTTTAAACTAAATTCTTTGAAGGATGCAATCCATAATGACTTGGATGGCCTGTCAAAATCTAACTTCTAGTCTGGGAAGAAAAATGTAATACTTTCAGAGGTTATTTGAGTGCACACCTTTATTCTGGCTGCTTTTAAGGAAGTGCAAAAGAGCCATACCTTTCTCCCTTAGCAATCATTAGTGGGGGTAAGGGGAGTCAGAATTTTCAACTCTTCTGCCCTTAACATTCAGTGGAACCATTTTATCATTATTCTCCACAAGGAAAAGTTATTTGCTGCAGCGCAAAGTAGCTATGTAGTATAATACCAAATCAAAATGGGAGTATTTTCTACCCTCTTTGCATTTACTTTGGAACGAAGTAAACAACATGCAATATGATGCATGGTGGGCCCTACCACAGCACACAATAATGCTAGATAGGTCGGTGTGGCCCAGGTACTAACTAGCACCTCTTCTGTACTAACTGGCTGTCCTGATTGTGAGGAGCATCTATTGGCTACTCTAAAAGGTTGCACCTGTTTATTTTCTCCACTATTTCTAGGAAGAGGCAAGTAATGTGGTCGGGTGGTTGCTGCACAGTCCCTTATTTAGGCAATCCTGGTTCTCCTTCCTTGTGGATTTGTTGCATAACTTTGCCTAAATGCATGTAACTTCTCTTTGCTTCAGTTTACCTCTTTGTAAAGCTCAGGATAGTTGTGAGATAAAAAGTACTCTATAAGTGCTAAGTAGTATTGTTTAATTATTGTCTGCTTTTGCTTACTGCTCCTATAACTTGAAGTGGCTTCAAAATCCACTATTTAGTATAAATTAAATAGGAATATATATGTGGAGGAGCTGGCACTGACTCTAATATACGTAACAAGGAGGGCACTTCAGGAAACTAAAGACTACAGCTTGGGGTTAGGTTTTTTTTTTTAAAATAGACTAAAGCCATGTTTCCTGAGAATTGCCAATCTTTTGGTGACTTTTTGGGTCAAGTTGCAGCAAGTTTGGGCCAAGTTTTAAGCAAGCCTGAGCTGGATTTTGATCAAACCTTTGGACAACTTATGGTTTTGGGAAGAACTTATTTGAAACTTGATTTTGATCTGAAACCAGACAGAATTAGTGGGTTTGGCTGACTTTCATTTGGAATTTTATGTCAATTTGAACGCCCAACTTGATTCTGAAACTCAGGGGCATAAAACCTAAATGGAGGAAAAAATGGGGAGAGGGGAGTATGGATTTGCATGAACCAAAACTGCCAGCTAACTTTGTGCCTATTTCTGGGAAGGATAGAATGAGCTGAGCAGTTTTGTTCCATCCTACACTATAAAAATCACCATATCCAGGGACTGATAACACAATTATCTCTTGACAAGGTTATAATGTGGTCTAGTGTTGCAGAGTAGATAAGACCAGACTGTGTTCTGGAATTGTGTTCTAAAATCCTGCACCCCTGAGGAAACTTCAGTGATGTTTTAATAATCCTCCATGTATGTAGAGCAAATTGTAGTATTGCCAGTTCAACTCTGTAGTGTTGTAGCCTGATTCAAAAACTGAGGTAAAACAAGGAAAAGGACAATGACCTGTAACAAACATTTTATTAAATATACATTTAAATATTAAATTTACATTTCATAAATTGTCTCTAAACAAGTTGTTTGCAGTGTTATAGCTATGCTATTATTATTATTATTATTATTATTATTATTATTATTATTATTATTTATTAGAGAGACAAAGTGAGAGAGGCTATATACTGGTCTCTTTCACCAACACAAGTTGGCCCATTAAAGATGTTACCTCACCCACCTTTCTCTCTGCAAATAAGCTGTCATTTTTTCAAAGGGAGTCATTATTTAAAATTATGTGGTAAGTAACTTCTACAAATAATTCTTGGTCTTCGGCTTGTACGCAAACAAGTTGACCTTATTAAATTGTCTTAACAAAGTGGTTACCCTGAAAGGGGACTTAGTAAGTCGACCTACCTGCCCTTAAGTCGACGTAAGGATTAATCCATGTCCACACTATGCTTAGGTCGACTAAGGAGTTGACTTAAGGGTTAGGTCGATCTAACCAGCAGTTCTTACTAAGTTGACTTAAGAAATTCCTTAAGTCGACTTAATGAAAGCCCAGTAGCTTAAGGCTACTTAAATTGACCTAAATTGCCAGTGTAGACATACCCTTTGAGTGACTGATTATCAAAAGTTAGAGATATTTAGGTTAGACACAGATGATACATGGCCTGTTTCTGTTTCCTCATTGAGAGTAACACTTAGAATCAGATGCATGTGATTACAAATTCTTAATTTGCTTTCTATGAATGTTCTGTGACACCTACTTAAAATTTGCTCCTTGGGGAAAATATTCCTGCTTTGGTTGTCTTCATACTTTTATTGGATTTTAGCAAAAGACTGCGGTCCTGGAAGGGGCTGAACTTGATAAAATGGTCTGGAAGGATGGCCAAGTAACACCTATGGAAGGAATAGGCCAAGCACTGGAGAAACTGAGGCAAAATTGTGACAGCCAGAGACCATATTGGTGCAGTAGATTTGCTACACCTATTGTCAAAAGTGACTTAGAAAGATGAGTTCCACTGAGTTTCAATAAAACTTAGGCTTTGGTAGACGTTTAAAATATTTGGGCTTCTAAGAATACAGATAGACATGAATATTCAAATGGTGATTTCCTTCACAGGGAGTAATGATGTAATTTACAAATCCCTGCATTAGTGGGGATTAATTTGTCTTATTGCTGAAATTTAACCAAATATCAGGGTCCGTCCCCCCCTTATAACTTTTAGCTTCACTTCTGTCCTCTGTCATGCCTTAGACAAGATCACAAACCTTTCAGCAAGGACAGAATTCACATCTCATGCATTGATTTGGTTTCATGCACCGCCTCTTTTTGCTTTGGATGCAAGCCCTAAACTGAGACATGGTCATTTAAGCCTCCAGTGAGATTCAGTCTCCAGCTTTCAGGGAATGCTTTGCAAAATAATTTCCTTTGTGGAAAGCAGAAATTCTGTTTCTTTTACAGTGCTGACTGTGGAAAAGTGTAGGTGGCTAATGCTTCAGTGTGTGCTGGGTTTTGAATGGGATTTCCTGGGAACATCCGTAGCAAATTATTTTCACTTTGTGGTGAGATTTGCCTCACTAACCATCAGTTGCCTACGCTGTTGGCACTCAACATTGCAAGTCAGGCTTTCAGCAGCTTACTGAGTCTTCAGTACTTTTTTTTCAGCATGTATCTTTTTTAAAAAAATAAGTTTTATAGATGTAGTAATGGTGCCTGTTCTTGTGAAAGTGGAGGGTATGTTGGATCTACCCTCCACACTTAGTTAAGGCAACAGTGCTGACTTCGCTATGAGTATGGGAGAAAACCTAAATGTTATGGAAGGGCTAATTATCTTCTCTTAGTCTTCTCAAGGCTGTCCCAAGCCTTTGCTCTTAAACTCTCCCAGGGAGCTCAATGGCAATACAAATGAAGGCTGTTTTGAGCCATTCATAGCAGTTTTTTTTCTTGTCTTCTCTTTTTGCTGATTGATTTATAAAATATAAACTGTGAAAGGATTGTAGTACATTTCTGAGATAATAGTGGAAGATGAAATTGTGAGGTTTTTTTGTTTAACCGCTCTTTCTAGAACTTCTCAACCTCTGAAGCTGTCCCATCTATGTGTTGATTTTTAGACCAGATATTGTAGCCTCATTGCACATTAGTTTTGTATTCAACTTGGGATTTTCCCCAGCGGACCATAACTTTTTACAAGTTTGAAATTGTTCAGATTCCTATTTCTAACTTTTATAGATGCTCCCGCTCTAACAGAATTCTAGTCAAGATGTTTTGTGGGATAAAAGGGAAATGATTAAAGTAACAGAACTTTTCTAATTTTTATTAAACTTTTAATGAACTCTGATTCATGGAAAAAATTTTATGAGTTTTTTGTGGAAAAGTGAGCAAATACTTCAAGTTAATTATTTACGTTGCTCTTTGACACCCCTCATTTCAGATTCTCATGTTCATGATGTTCCAACTGCCAGATACATTGGGCAACACACAAGGAGTTAATATGTTTGTTGTTGTGTGTTCTGGATATAAAGATTCTGACGTCAACATTCATGCTTGCCTATTTCTATAACAAAGTACTTTACCTGTTTCTCTCATCTCCCATTTGTTTCCTTTCTCATTGCCAAAAATAATATTTTATTCAAGTGGACCACTAAGTCTTGCCTAATACAACTATTTTGCCTTGCTACGTTTTTGGAATCTCTTAATAAAATGGAAGGACATCTTGGCAGTAAAGAAGGCAGATATTGAATTAGTTGTATGGATTCATTTTTTACACTTCTTTTAAAAGACTAAAGAAAATATTTCAAATGAATTTAAAGAGAGAGTGTGATAGGGTGTGCCAGCCCTGCACTGGACAAGATGGGGTTAACCCTACATTGTGGGCAGAGGAGTCCATGCCCCTTGCTGCTGCTCGGCATGCACCAACTGGAGCCTCAGCATAAAAGGGAGCAGCCTAGATCAGTTGGGGCTGACCGGTGAGGGAAGAACAGCATGTTGCAGGCTCCCTCCCGAGAGCTCCTGAACATGGAGGCCAGATGTGCTGATACCCAGCAACCTGTGGAAGCCCAAAAGGACAGAACCATCAGATGCTTCTCAGTCTGATGACCCTGGAAACCCAGGGCAGCTGTGAACTACATCCCTGGAAGTAGCCCAGGGGAGCTAGACATTGATACGAGTGGGGAACAGTGAGAAAACCAGCATCTTTTAGATGGATGCCCACTTGCTGTTATGAGGACCCTGGGTTGGGACCCAGTGGAACAGGAAGAGCCCAGTACCCCTTACCTTGGCCACCACCCAGGAATGGGTGGTGGCCCATCCCCGCTCCAGCCTAGGCCCTCAACCCTGCTGAAGGGAGCAGACATATTGACCCCAACCATTAGACCAGTGGTTCCCAACCTGTGGCATGGGGGCCAAAAGCGACCAGTGGAGGCTTTCGAAGTGGCCTGTGGCTGCAGAAGAGAGTCACTGTATAAGGACCCAGGTGGAGTTCATATCTGCAAGACTAAAAGAGCCACGCAGGCTCCTCGCTATAGCCCGAGGATGGGAGATCTCCCTCCCCCTGGCTGTAGCAGGGAGAATGGCAAAGCACTCCTCTTGGGGCCATAGGTGCTGGTGTCTGTAATGGAGCCAGAAGAAGGGGAGATCAGTGAGAGTCTCTAGACTCTGGGGTTCCTGCTGGAGCCAGGGGGAAGGGAGCACTGATTATCTATCCCACTGGCTACAGAAGGGAGCCACTGCCTAGGGACCCAGGAGGAGCACACAGGGCTACAGGACATGTGTGGTTTCTTTGCTGCAGCCAGGGAAATGGGAGATGAATGTGGAGGCAGCTTCCTCACTGAACTCCTTTTGTCTGGCTGCAGTGTGTGTGTATGAGCGGGGTTGCTGGCAGAGACTGTGGTGGCCCTTCAGAGTGTAGAAATGATATCTGTGGCCCTCCAGTCAAGGAGAGTGGGAACCACTGTATTAGGCCATACTGCCCTGTGGATCAGGATGGTCGTTAGAACTCAGCTGCATCTCTCTCCCATCCCCAAAGGATAACAGGTTGTACCAGCCCTCTAACAAGAGTGTAGGACTTCTGATACGAAGGTAATTTTATGATGTGATGTGATTGGGAATAGAAAGTGAAATATAACCCAAATGTCTATTGTCAAGTAAAACTAGCTTTGCTTTTAGTATTCTTTGTGGTGTGTTCTCTCTTTCCCTGATGATAGTGTGACTTTTCTGCATTTCTGCAGCTTAGTTGACTTTGGCTTTGGTTCTTTATTTTATGTGATTCTATGTCCAAAGCGGATGTGAAATATTATTCAGATGTTTAATTATAGTTTGTTTACCTCAAATTATTTTAACATGCATCATGCACTGTGTTTCATGTTTGTGTAATATTTGTTAATTGCAACCACAATAGCATATCAGTACTGTGCTCTAACGTGCAGAACTCTGAACTCCCAATGAGCCAAGGTTCATGTTAATAGCATGATAATAACATGATAATAATAATAGTAGGGTTCATGACTAAATCTGTATGAAACTGGATAGTTTCTCTTTATAAGGAATGTGTGTGAATGTTTGTTTGGGGAGTGGGAGGTTGTGCACAAATGCTGGTGAGTTCACAACAGTCCATCTGCTTGACAATTCAGCAAGTGTAACTTTCTAGAAACTTCAGAGATTCACTTAGCTTCAGTGTGAATTCATAACTCAACCTTGGTTTGTTCAAAACTAGGGCTAATTTTCTGAGAACTTTAGCAAAGGTCATCCAAACTTTTTCCATTAACATGGGCGAGATTTTAAATTCAAAATGAAACTTGAAACTAGGTAACTGCTTGCATTATGAAAACTTTATACTGTTGTAACTCTGATTCCTGGGAAGATGTGAAAAGAAGAGAAACAGAAGGCTTTACCACTTATTTGTTAACCAGTGAAGTAATAGATACTGATATTTATCTCTTGCTACAATATTACAAATGTTATACAATGAAGTGCCATATGGTAAATTTGCTTTGTTTCTTTTTGAGTCCTAATTAAGCCTTCTGAGAGATTCTGCCACAGAAAAAAAAAAGTGGGAAGATAGCCAGATCTCAGAAGACATTTGGAGAGTATGACTGTATCTGATAGAGGACGTGTACTTACCATGGTGGCTCCCATGAAAACTTCAGAAGTAGCCACTTACGTGCTAAAATATCTTTGTGGATGTGGGTTCAGGTCACTTTCTGAAGATATGGCACAGGGAAAAATAATCCCATCAACCCTAGATGTCTGACTTTAAAATAAACTTAATAGAGTCACATTTAAGGGACCCATTGTGCACTTTTCTGCAGGTACTGGGGACTTTAGAATGTTGTTAATAGAGTGTGAGAGATGGGGAGGAAAGACGTAGCTGTGATCAGACTATCCTGTATTTAGTTAACTAGAAATATCAATGCATTTTCAATATGTTTTAGAACAAAGATGTCAAACTGATTTGCTATGGTGGGCTGGATTTGACTTAAATGTACTTCAGGTGGGCTGTACGTACCATAAATCAAATTACTATGGTACTTTTGCAGCATCACGGAGTGCTATATGTGCAAAACTGTGCTCTGTGATACTGTGCTCTCTCTCCCTTCCCATCCCCCTACCTCTTTCAGGGAGCAAGTGTGGTCTCACGGAGCACGGTCTCACATATGCAACACTCTGTGGTGTCATGAGACCTGACACTCCCACAGCATTGCAGAGCGTTGGGTATTGAAGACCACGCTCGTGCACTCTCTTTCTCTGTTAGGGAGAATGTGGTCCCGTAGAGCACACTCATGGGCCAGATTGAAGAATTTCACAGGCCGCATTCAGCTGGCGGGCTGCATGTTTGACACCCTGTTTTAGACAATATCTACTGCCATGATTGATATAAGTATAGAAGGCCAGAATGTAACAAAGTGAAGTCAATGCTATTTAACTTGAATGTCATAGACAATCTTTTGCAGGGGTTAACTTTCTTTATTCCCTTTATAGAAGAGTAGTAATCATTTTGTTGATCTTCTCATATGATGGTCTAAAGGAAAACCGTTGATCACAGATAACTTTGTGGGAAAGGATCTGGATTCTGGAGTTTACCTTCAGGTCCCCAGTATAAGAGTAGTCAGAAAAGATGGAACTTCATAATCCACAAATCCTTTCTTAGAAATACATCTTTGGATTTGTTTTCCTCAGTGTTAATTGTGTGACTTCATCATGACTGAACATGTGATTTGTGAAATAAAAACTGTATCATACTATGATATTTTTTTGAAGTAGGAAATGTTGGTGTTGATTTGATGTAAAAGAAAATTGCCATGTTTCATGTGCCAATGTTAGCACCGGTTATGTCATTTTGCCTCACTGCAGAGTAGTAAACATAATTCTATGATCAAAATGAAGGGAAACATGCTTTCTTTTAGATGCCCATTTTGGACAAAATTAATCTGATCCTAATAAGCTGTGGTAGGTAATAGCAATGTAAATGTTGAACTATTCTTGGTAAATCCCATGTTGCAAACATCAAGCTACCAATGTGTTTAATGTCTGGATAGCCTAGGTGCTTTCCACTTCTGATACCTAACTAGTCAGATATCCTCCACATCTGAACTTAACTGGTGACAGGCATATTCCTGACAACAAGCTCATCTGTATTATCTATTTATAGCAGAAGCTGAACCTTTTGAAAGATATAATACATCTAATCTTTTAACAATTAAAACAGAAGCAGATTCCAAAAGAGCAGTTCTTCTCTTAAGTGTCCATGTGTGAGTCTCTGACACACAGTCTGAATTTGCAAACATGACTAATGCATTTTCATGTCCAGTTTAAGAAAATTTAGAGGAGGATCAAGAAGCAAACCCAGGTGTGCATGTTGAACCTGGGATGCTCTCCTATGTAGAGAAGTCTGGCAAAAGGCCAGGAGAGAGATGAAGCAGAAGCCCTGATAATAGAGCAGGAACTGGACTTCCAAGGGAGAGCCCTGAGAAATGTTTCAATGGGAAGTAGAGTAAAGGGATGCATCTACACTGACAACTTAGGTCGACTTAAGGAGGCTTAAGTCGACCTAAACAAAGCCACATCCACACTGGGCTTTTATTAAGTCGACTTAAGCATTTCCTTCAGTTGACTTAAGGAAAGCTTGTCGACTTAATAACACCTTGTTTTAGGTCGATTTAAGCCTTAAGTCGACTCCTTAAGTCAACTTAAACCCTGTGTGGATGGGGATTAGCGCCTAAATCGACCGTATTAAGTCTACTTAAGCATTAAGTTGACTTAGTAAGGTCAACAAGGGGCTATGTCTACACTAGAAAAGTTGTTGACTTTAAGTCGACTTAATAAGGTTGACTTTAAGTTGACTTACAGTCGACCTTATTAAGTCTACTTAACAAAGTTGACTTAACTTTTCTATTGTTGACATAGCTAAGGAAACTAGAGAGAGAGGTGAATGGTCAAGTACAGAAGGGTGGAAGTGGGTTTGAGTTCATACTTTGATGTGGGGATTTTGTTGAGAATGGGCCCTGAGAGTGTCAGCTGTGAAAGAAGGATTAATCTTGAGAGGCTGAGTTGGGAGAAAGCAGGTTCGCAGTTACAAAGAGTTGTACAAAGCAATCCTTGGCTGCTTATCATGGAGCTCTGGGGTCGACCCCAGTGTAGAGCAGAGTGCTTGCTTCCTCTATTAGCCACTGATAAAGTGGCCTGTGGATAAGCCTGTATACTGTTTGGCATCACCCCTCGGGGTATTATTCATCGAGGGGACCAGGCAGACGCCGGGTTCTTTTTCCACCGGGATTATAGCCCGGCCTTGATCTGATGGAAGGGAGGCGCTGACAGATACATTAGTCCTTATCTCTTTTGTTAGTGCATTCTTTAACTGTCATATACTTGCAAGATTTAGTACTTTACTGTTAAACTTGTTATATTATTGTGCTGCAGCAGGTCTTAAAGATAAAAGTAAATGCGCATTATTAACTATTTAATTGCTAAAACTATTCTTATTACTCTGCACTTGCCCCTAGCAACAAAGGGGTGTCCCTAACTTCAAAGGGGATGGCAGGCTATCTACCTGTACTCCCAGGCTGGGGTGCTAAACTACTTGTTCCCTATCCTTATACCTATCCCCCCGTACCCTCGGGGACCAGGGCGCTAACCTACTTCTGTCCTTACACCAGGACTCGGGGTACTAAGCTTCAATTTCTATTTCAGTTACTTATATACCTGTTACTTATATACCTGTAGCTACTTTTTACCAGTGTTCACCGAGGCCTCTTGTGGTTTTTTAATACTCACCGAACTTCTTACCAACGTGTCAGTTTCGCCACCATCGGGGATCAGGTGCTGACCTTTCTTAATGAGCTCGGTCTCAAGCCAACGTGCCAGTCCAGTCAGCTTCAAGACTAGGACCTGACCTTTCTCTTTCTTCTCTGGACAGACCCCACTTGCTATAGTGGCCGAAGCCACTGGGCGTCTTGAATCTGTCCAGACCTGTCCGCCTCAGTGTCCCAAGAGCTGATCTTTTATAGAGATTTAGCCTTCTGTGCCCCTCCTGTTTTTACAGGGGTTCCCACAGTCTTTGCCACATTGCCATCGATCATTTTAGTTAGCTGTCAGCCATTGATCATTTTTAGTTAGCTGTAAGCTTATCAGGGAGCTATCAGGGAGCTCTCTTCTCGTTAGGGTGCTCGTTAGGGCTGCAGCTGCTCATTAGGTGACGTCTGAGTTCTTGGCATAGGTTCATGTGAGCGGTTATGCTAAGGCCTTTGAAAACTGGTTCAGGCTTGGGCCTATACTTGCTAACTACTACTCTTAAAACTAATTTCCCCTAATAATATAAATTCCCATTAACCTAATCCACTTTATACAGCCTGAAGCCAAATAAAGGGACAAGGATGAAGAGCTCTGAGGGAAGGATGTGAAGACCAGAGGACCCAGAATTGTGTTTCAAAGACCTCTTTATAAGAACACTTAGGCTATGTCTACACTGGCAAGTTAGTTCGAATTAAGGAGGCTTAATTCGAAGTAACTAAAGCCATGGCTACACTAGGCTTTAGTTAGTTCAAATTAAGGGTTTCCTTAATTCGAACTAATAAGTTCGAATAGGGTATTCGAACTAAGGGGTTAATTTGAACTAACTAGTTTGAATTAACCAGTGTGGCCATGTTAGTTCGAACTAATTTCTTAGTTTGAACTAACCGGCCATTGATGTGAATGGGGATCGCTAGTTCGAACTAACTTTTCCAATGCGGCCATGATAGTTCAAATTAAGCTAATTCAAACTAACTAAAATTAGTTCAAATTAGTTAGGTCGAACTAACTAATTCGAACTAATTTGAGCAGGTGTAGACATAGCCTTAGATTTTTATCTATCATTACCCTGAAAAGGGTGGACTTAAATCATGATATGGCTGGAGTTATGGAAAAAGAGACCAGCTCAGGGCCACAGGGTGTTCCAGCTGAACGCTTTACACTGCTATAAATTAGGCTTAGGTCACCATACCTTCTGACAGGGCTCCACACAGTAGGGTCAGTTGTGGGTAGGTTAGAAAAGAGAGCGCAGCAGGCTGCATCAGAGAATCAGAGGAACCATGGTTCTGTGATCAGGAGATTAGTCAAGAGTGTGGGAGACTCAGGTTCAGTTTCTTGTATCATCATGAGCTTTTGTGTGACTTTCGGAAAGTCACTCAGCTCCTCTGTGTCTCAGTTCACCATCTGCAATGGGGGATTGATATTTCCCTACTTCTCAGTTATGAGGCTAAAAATTTTGAAGACTGAAATGCTGAGATACCAATAAACATTGCCATATAGGAGCTAGATATTATATGTTAAAGAAAAGTATATAACATACAAGTTTTTATTTGTAAGCTGCAGTGAAGTAAGAAATACAGAATTTTACTGAGCTAGATCAGAGGTAAGATAATCTTACTTCATGGACTGAATGGAATGGTGAGAGAGGACTGAATTTTAGCACTAGACATTTAATCAATTGAAACTGCATCATCCATACAAGTAAACTTAGTATGTTTGCATCCTGAACTTTATTCTGAGATGAAACAAACAAGAAGTCCTGTGGCACTTTTAAAGATTAACAAATTTATTTATTGCATGAGCTTTCATGGGTGTAATCCCACTTCATCGGATGCATGAAGAGGAAGCTGTTGCATGTCAGGTGAATAAGTCACAAGATCAATTTACTCTTTTTCAGCTACAGGTTCCATTTCATGCACCTGATGATGTGGGATTACACCCATGAAAACTCATGTGATAAATAAATTCATTAGTATTTGAAAGTGCCACAGGACTTCTTGTTTGTTTTGCTGAATTAGACTAACACGGCTACCCTCTGGAATTTATGCGGAGATGTTTTCCTTTGTGACTCTGATGATTGTGCATATGGGTGAAAACATCTACATCTTGCAAACTTATTTTGTCTCTTTTGTTGTTGAACATTTATTTTTTCTCTTTCTGGGCTAATGTGTTTGACTGTGGTAATGGGTGAGTTAGGGGAGTATAATGCATGGCATAGAAAAGTCCATACACTTTACAAAACGATCAGTTTCTTTAACTTACATCTTCCACTTTATGACATCCCTGGAAGTGCGTGTCACTTCCCTGAGATTAATATTTTGCATGCCTTAAATAATATACCCTGAGGTTGAAACAGACTATTTTCATTGACATGATAGTGACAACAGTTATGACCTGCTGTTTAAATAATAGAAATTAGTTAGCGATGCAGTACCAAATACCCACTATTATCCTCATAATTGATTATTTAAAAAATATAATCAATATTTGGCTTGGGAGAAGATTGGTGGTATGTTGTATCCCCTAAAGACACAGTAACAGCTGACCATGATTTAATGGTGCAGTTGGATTGCTGGATTGCAGCAGCTCTTTTAGGGGTAACATAATGTAAATGACAGAACAGCACCAATTCCCTGTCTAAAAGGCACAGCTGATACAATGTAGGGTAGAATTCTCCACTGCTTTGCACCCTAAGCAGTCTCTTACATCTCTGCAAAGTGAGTATTAAATATTACCAAATCAGAATAGGCTGCTGCATCAAGCCACTTGTAGCAATTTACCTCCATTTTGCAAAGACATAAATAACTGTACACAAGAGGCAAGGCAGTGTAAAACTGGGCTGATTAACTCCTTAATTTCCTTCACCTAAAGTCTGCATTTTTTCTTCTCAGAAATACTATTGCATGGAGGTACAGAAATAAAAGCCAAAGTTTTAAAGGGTAATAGATTCTTTATAAGACATTCAATAGATATTTTAACAACTATTTTGAAACTTGAATAAATGAGTTCTTTCTCTCCATGGGAAATGCCCCAGAAAGTAAAATATGTAAATATGACAATGCCTCTTTAGCATATTATAACAAAATCTATGAACAATAGGGCTAGCTCTGCCTTGCAAGGGTTAACTCCAACTGATATAAGTGGGAGTGCTTGATTGCATATCTAAAGGTAAAATTGGGTCAAATATATTTATTTTTTTTAAATGTTGCCATAAGAAAGGCACAATAAAATATGTATTTAGTCTTCAAATAAAATGAAGAGATATGGTACAACAGGGAATTTGTTGGAAAATATTTCTAAGTATTCAGGGCAATCCTAATCTCCCATCCATATGGAGAATATATGTGTACACTGGTTTACAGATGGTATTTCCATTGTCCTGCCATACAGAGCTGTTGTATTAAAATGTGTTTTTCTGTTGTTTAGTGCATTTATTTTTTCACAAAGGAGGCCAAAGTTCTCAGTTTATTGGCTCCACTAAACGATTAGCATCAGCTACTTTAGTAGCAAAATAAGGAGATCAGCATTCACTGGAGCTGGGTTCATAAGTGCAATTTTTTTCAAGATTTAATGTTGTTATTGTGGCAAAAGAACTGGAAGTAGAAGAGTTCAGTTTGCTGACACTGTGGAAAAGTGGCAGAAAAAAATGAATACGTAAGGAAATGAAGAAGTCTATTTTGAATTTGGAAGAATTTTTAACTAGTGGAAAGTAAGAGGCTATCCTTATTTAAGAAGCCAGTGTAAAGGTACTCTGCAACCTTTTGCAATTAAAAATAAATACATTATCAGTTTTATGCCTCATTTCTGACTTGCAGTATCCCTATTCTAGTCCTCAGATGGTTAATCCTAGAGATGTCTTGTGATATGGACAGATATGTTTGGAGATCAGGAATGAGCTCATTTATGCCTTCCAATTTTGCCACTGGGGTGTGGCATATATCCACACTTTCCTCATGAACAGGCCTACAGGGAATGATCGAGCCCTTGATGAACATAACGAGTATAATTTTCAAAAGTGCCTAAACCCAGTTTTCAAAAGTAGTCTTTGTAAATGGGGCTTAGGCTGCTAAGTCATTAAGGCACTTCAAACTTGCTGTGCACTTTATGCACAGTAAATCAGCTGAATTCCTAACCAGATTCTGCTATGCTTATGTGGCCCAGCATCTTATTTTATTGAAATCAATTGTTGTTTGGGATTATTCTCTGAATTGTTGTCTCATTAATATCTCTGTCCTGGTATTCAGAACCCTCCCTGGGACTGGCTTTCCATAGCTGGAAGAAGGCCACTTCCTACAATTTCATTTATTTGAAACAAAAATATTGACCAATAGAAAGCCGTTCTTGTCCCTTTAGGGAAGGAATTGGTCTAACCACTTGTAACAGGCCCTTTAAGGAAAGCTGAAAGCCAAGCATAAAGCTACTCTTGATTCAACAGTGGTGGTGTATTATTTCCTAGAGGAACCCTGGCTACTGTAGCATGGGTAGCAATGCATTCTGGGAAGGAGTAAGGGTATTAAGAGCTTTCTGTTGCTCATTGAGGAAGAAATTGGTGGGGCAGGACATATAGTAGACATTCTCCCCCTGCCCCAAGAGAGCTTGGAGGTCAGGCTGAGTTAGTGAGTTGAGGAAAGAAGCTGAGAAGTAATTGGCTGGAGGGAGGAGATTGAGAAAAGGCAGGAGCTCTGAGACTTTCCATACATAAGAACCTTGAAAGGTAAAGTGGGAGGGGGGTTTCTGATAGCCCCACAGAGAGCAGATGGAGGGGCTATAGGAAGAAGCCTGAGGAAAAAGTCAGGGAGGAGTCCCTGAGAAAAGCTGTAGAAATGGATGAAAGAAGTAATTCTGGGCATTAAAGCAGAGCTTGTAAGGTGAACACCTACTTCCTCGTAGGGGCCTAGCTCTCTGTTTTTGGAAAGATGGAGGCAAGACATTCCCCTTCATCCAGTCACCATGGCAGAGCACTGGGAACAGGTCATGCCCTTGGCAGAAAGTTTGGGACCAGACAATAGATGGCTGAATGTGTCTTGTTGCATTTTTTGCCCTGAGAATTCTTTTGCCAGACTGTGATTGTAATTCTAAATACATGTAATAAATCAAGTGATTACACAAGTCCAAAATGACAAGTAAACTGACTAGAATTTTATAAAGACAACAGAGTCTTGTGGCACTTTTAAAGACTAACAGATTTATTAATCGCATGAGCTTTCGTGGGAGAAAATCCCACTTCGTCAGACGCTTTGAAGATAGGAAAGTTACAGAGTGGGAGGAAATTAAATGCAGGGGAGTGTATGGCATAGCATCAGGTCAGGCTGTAAGAGCAAATCAAAATAGGTGTTAGGATTCAAAACACTGGGGAACAGCACATAGAGGAGGGGGAGGTCAATTCACTTGATGTAATGCGAGAAAAATCCATAGTCCCTGTTTAACCCCAAGACAACTGAGTCAAATTTGCATATAAGTTCGAGTTCTGGAGACTCTCTTTGAAGCTGTGATTTGTTATTCATCTGTTTCAACACAGCTATTAACAAGTCGTTGAGGGAGTGAGCAGGGAGATTAAAGTGTTCCCCTACAGGTTTTGCAGTGTTGCAATTTCTGATGCCAGATTTGTGTCCATTGATTCTTTGGCGCAGAGACTGTCCTGTCTGTCCAATATATAAGGCAGAGGGGCATTTCCGGCACATGATGGCATAAATCACATTGGTGGATGAGCAGGTGAATGAACCCTTGATGGAGTAGGTGGCATGATTAGGCCCTGTGATGGTGTCATCAGTGTAGATATGAGGGCAAAGTTGGCAGCGTGGTCTGCTGCAGGGCTGTGTTCCTGCTTTAGTGTTTCTGCTCTGTGATCTGTAGTTGCTGGTAAGTATCCTTTTAAGATTAGGGGGCTGTCTGAAAGCAAGGAGAGGTCTGTCTCCCAAGGCTTGAGAGAGTGAGGGATCATCTTGTAAAATAGGCTGTAGATTTTTGATGATGTGTTGAAGAGGTCTGGCTTGGGGGTTGTAGGTGACGACCAGTGGCGTTCTGTTGTTGTTTTTCATGGGCTTCTCCTGCAGTAGTTGACTTCTGGGTACCCGTCTGGCTCTGTCAATTTGTTTCTTCACTTCTGTGGGTTTGTACTGTAGTTTTAAGAATGCCTGGTAGAGATCCTGAAGGTGTCTGTCTCTGTCTAAAGGGTCAGAGCAAATGCGGTTATATCTTAGGGCTTGACTGTACACAATGGATCGTGTGGTGTGTCGAGGATGGAAGCTCGAGGGATGTAGGTAACAAAGCGTCTGACGAAGTGGGATTTTCTCCCATGAAAGCTCATGCAATTAATAAATCTGTTAGTCTTTAAAAGTGCCACAAGACTCTGTTGTCTTTCTACAATAGACTAACACGGCTACCCCTTTGGAATTTGACTACATAGAATTTTATAGGATTCAGAGGGGTAGCTGTGTTAATCTGTTTTCAGGAAAAAACAAGGAGTCCTGTGGCATCTTAGGGTGTGTCTACACTTAAAAGTTAGGTCGACTTAAGGAAGCTTAAGTCGACCTAATTTATTCCACATCCACACTGGGCTTTTATTAAGTCAACTTAAGGAAAGCTTAAGTCGACTTAATAAAACCTAGTTTTAGGTCGAATTAAGGCTTAAGTCAATTTCTTAAATCTACTTAAGCCAGTGTGGATGCCCTAAGTCTACTTCTTCCATAAGTCGACCTAAGGCAGAGGGACAAGGGAGCCCCACATGGCTCCCTGGCAGAAGGGAGCCACCGTGGCTCCCTTGTTTCCGGGGGAGCCCCTGCTTCCTTCTCCACGGGACTGCGGCTTACTGGCAAGAGGAGCCATGGCTCCCTTTTTGCTGGGAAGCCGCGGGTCCCGGGAGAAGGGCTCCCCAGCCTGATTCCAGCAGGATGAAATCCCCCGCTGGAGCCCTGGCTGGGGCGGCAGGGATTCCCTCACCCCCGGAGTCCCAGCAAGGGATTCCCTCCCCACTGGAGCCCTGGCTGGAGAGCCCCGGTGGCTCCCTTGTCCCCCGGAAGCCATTGGTGGCTTGCCCTGGGGAGAGCCAGCCCACGCATGGCTGGCTCTCCCCGCAGGAATATGAAAGTCGCTGGCGGCTTCCTGTGGGGAGAGCCAGTCCCGCAGGGCAGGCTCTTCCCATGGAAAACTGCGAGTGGCTTGCCTGTCCCTGCTGGAGAGCCAGCCCTGTGCGGCTGGCTCTCCCTGGGACAAGCTGCAGCTGGCTCTCCCCGGGGAAAGCTGCGGCTCTCCTAGTCTAGGGAGCTGAGGCTCCTTTGGAACTTCGGCTTTCTCAACCTATCCAGTTGACTTAGAGAGTCTAGTGTAGACTTCTCTAAGTCAACTTCATAAGGTCGACTTAAAGTCGACTTTATAAAGTCGACTTAGTAAAGTTGACTTAGTAAAGTCGACCTAACTTTCTGAGTGTGGACGTAGCCTTAGAGACTAACAAAAGAAAATGGGGACATAAGCTTTCGTGGGCTGGAGCCCACTTATCAGATGAGTGATGTTCATTAATCTGAGGAAGTGGGTTCCAACCCATGAAAGCTTATGCCCCAAAATTCTTTTGTTAGAATTTTATATTCTATCTATAGACAGATTCAGAGTAAGAGCAGGATCTCCAAAGATTGATGAAATATTGGCCTGCCTCCTACTGAAATGAGCTTGTGCTGAGATGTTCACATCTAAAACTAGACCTTTCTGAGGGTCAAGGCTGCATGGATCAGGGCTTCCGGTCTGGCCTCATTTCCTATGGTGTAGTAATGATCAGTGAAGACTGAAGTTCCACCAGTAGATGGTTCTGTATATGTAGCTTAGTTTTAAGTTGTTGTCTTGTATTGATATTACAATGTTTGTCTTGGTTCAGCTGGAAGGCACGAGATTTGGAGGAATTTAAAGCATGCCTCTGTGTGCTCAAGTTGTTACTTGTACTGTTCCAATAAATTCTTTGTCTTTAAGCAACTATTATAGTATAGTATTAGTGAGCTGATCTGGTTTTAAGGATAAACAGCAAAGTTTCAAAAAATACCTTAGCACCTATTATTCCCTTAAAAGTTAACCAGCTTCTCTGGACAACAGGGCCGTCCCTAGGGAGGAGCGGGACCTGGGGCCAATTGGCCTGGGGGGGGGCCCACTCCACCCCACCCTCGCTGGAGTGGGAAGGGCGGACTGGGTCGGCCCGCTCTGCTCCCAGGATCCCAGCAAGCTGAGGTCCTGCCATCAGCAGGAGCCGGCCCTGGCCACGGCCCTGAGGCTGCCGCCGGGAGCTGGCCCTGGGGGAGCTGGCCATGGCCCCCAGCAGCCCCTCAGCAGGCTACGCTTTGAGCAGCCTGTAGGCCGGTCCCCGCCCCCAGGGTGGAGCAGCAGGCCCAGGGGCGGGCTCGGCTCCCGGAAACCAGCCCCAGCCGGGACCCCAGGCTGCTGGCGCCAGGCCAGGGGGTGGGCCCTGAGGCCGCTGCGGAGATCTGGCTGGCCGAGGCCACGCCACTGGCTGGGGCCCGCACTGGGCTGGCCGACCATGTGAGGCAGGCCGGCCGGCCGGCCGAGAGGCTGGGCCCTGCTCAAGTGCCCCGCCCCTGGGCTGGCCTGTTCCGCCCTGGGGGCGGGGCGGGCTGACCCAGGCCAGAGGCTGGGGGAAGCCTCCTGCCTTATCCCGCCCCTCCGCCTTTGGCCTGTTGCCAAAGTCAGGGAGGGCAGGGCAAAGTGCAGCCGTGGGGGAAGGGGGGTGCTGCGGCACAGGCCCTGCACTGCCCCACTGGAAGTGGGACAGTGCGGGGCCCACATAATCGCCCTGTTCGCCCCCCCCAAAGGATGGCCCTGCCGGACAAAACACTTGGTTTTCATATAAAAGCAGTTCAGTTGGCCATCTTAAAGAATACATTGCCCTCTGGTGTACAAAATGCTGAACTTTTCTTGCTTTTACTATTTGAAGGGTACTGTCCCCGAGGAGACTATCTTCCCCCATGTGAGTCTCTCTTAGCAGCATCTTCTGTAGTTTTCAGTGTTTGTCCTGTCATCAGGGTCCTCTAAAGACTTGTGAGTCTAAATAACAGAAATACTAAACGAAACAATTCCTCAATCACATAGGGATGCTGCTTAGCTTAAACAATAGATTCACTTTTGTAGCTATCTCTTTGGTTATATGGTTTGAGAGGAACGTATAAAGACCTGTGCTTCTAGGAAAACATTAGATTGGCCAGAGTCTGGTATGGTTGGAAATGAATTGGGGTTCAGTATAACCAAGACCATCCACTTGCCTGGATAGTGATACTTAAAAATATGGGGGGGGGGGGGGGGGAGAGGGCAGATCCTCAGAGTAAATTGAGCTAAGCCCATAAAGTCAGATGTGGTGTAGGGCAGTGGTTTTCAAACTTTTTCCCTTGGGACCCAGTTGAAAAAAATGCCTGTGACCCATCAATTACATCTTTGAGCAATGCATTCCAGTCTTTTAGCGGTGGCAGCAGGGACCCCCACAATCAAGTACCTGAGGGTCTGTGACCCAGTATCGGGTCCTGACCCTAAGTTTGAAAACCACTGGTGTAGGGAACCCTTTTAACTTCACGGTTGCTGATCTTGACAAGATGTTGAATTGAAATGACTGTCCAGTGTAAGATATCTGTCGTAAATTATGCTGTGTCAAATGATCACAGTAAAGAGAAAGTTGGGTAAATGAAATATGTAGCTGTTGGAATGTGTTATTGTCAGCCATCCTAGAGCTTCTTCTGCTAAGAATATGTAATAATTGGATACAAAGAAGAGCTGCACAATACTTGCTGTTACAAAGTGGATTAGAAATGGTAATGTGAACTGTCTGAAAAGGCCTGATTGGATCTGCTTTCAGCAGAGAGGCCCAACCTATACCAGGTCCAAATTTCAGTTCTGGACTATCTCTGACTTCTAGGATGTAGAATCCTATTTAGCTGGCTTCATAAAGATAAAAGAATTGAACCATATTGTATTTTTAACCATTGGTTCCTGTTTTTTCTTATAGGTGAATGAAATATATCTCTAGAAGCTGTTATAGTGGCCTCCTGCCAATGCTGATCTGTTAGAGACTGTCTGCTTCTGTGTTTATACAGTATCTAACTTAATTGGGTCCCAACCTTCCTTTATGCCTAGGCACTAGCGTAATAATAAACATAATTAATAATAATCTCTTATTTAGACATTGAATACCTTCTTTTTTTTTTCTTCTGTGGGATCTCAACAAACACATAGGTTAATGGGTCAGGCTCTGGTCCTTCTAACAGCAAACACAGATTTGTTTAATTATTCCATCAAGATCTGTTTGGCTTTACAATCTTACTTCCATGCTTATCTGTGGTGACTTAATGGGTTACTTTTTTGTGACCTTTTCTGTAAGGTTATATGAAAAATTCTCATTCATGAAGGTTGCATGCTTTAATCTCATGTGGGCTGTTTTATAAAATATATCTGTGTGATTAAATACTAATTACAAGTAATGTAAATGTTTTAAGTTGTTTGCAGCAGTAAGCACCAATTCTTTACCTTCCCATAGATCAATATGACTCTCTTGAAGCCTTAAGGCTCCATCTTTATTATTACTATATTATTAATTATTTGTATAAGCGTTGCTCTGGTACACAAGTCCTCTAGTCATTGATCAGGACTGTGCAAACACAAAACACAAAGACAGTCCCTCTCTCAGGGTGCGTCTACACTGGTAAATTAAGTCGACTTAAGCTTGGCTTAAGTCGACTTAATGTGCCCTGTGTCTACACTACATTTTGCTTAAATCGACTTAAGCAGCTTGCTTAAGTCGACTTAAGGAAAATAGAGTCGACTTAATGAAAATTAAGTCGACTTTATTAAACCACCTTTCTAATCGACCTAAGGCTTAATTCGACTTAAAAGTGCAAGTGTAGACATAGCCTCAAAGAGCATACATCTAGAATTAAAGTGGTAATCACCATTTAGACTGATTCTACAGTGCTTGAGAAATACTTCTGTTTCTTGTGACTGCCACCATGGATGAAACTTGTGACATGTTTTGAACCCCTCTAGCCTTGAAATGACTGATAGAAAGTTGAAATTTGGAAGCAAATTAGTCTTTGATAAAGAGAAATGACTTGACATGTTTTGGGGAAAAAAATGTTCAATTTTGATTGTTCTGGGTATCTGAAAATCAGACTCTGATGTGTTTTGGGAATGATTGGTTAACACCTCCATGTGTTAATTGGGCAAGCAGGTTAACCAACCACCTGGTGATTGGTTAACCAGTCAGACTGGGTGAAGGTGGGCTTTGCTACATATTAGTGCATGGATAGCATAGCTGTGTAGTGGCAGTGAACATCTGCATCTTCTGAAGTGCACATTGAATGAGAGAGAATTCTATAGAATGCTGGCTCATTAAGGCTGCCATCTGTTTTGGCTGTTACATACCCTGATGAGTCCCTTTGTGCAGGACACAGCAAGAAAAGCAGAAAAAACAAAAACCACCTGGTTAGGAAATTCAGTTTTAAAAACCTACTTTGAGACAGTGAAGGTGAGTGCCAAATGCCAAAGTGAAGACAGAGCACCCATCTTTAACTCTGCTTCTTGTCTGTATGAATTCAACTGTCTTTAATTACATGGTCATGTATTAATTCTCAAACACTATAGCAAATCATTTTGGCCCCTATATCCTGGTAAGACATATGGGGAGGGAATCAAAGGTGTTTCACCATGCATTGATGCATTTCTTCCTCTTACAGAAATGCTCCTTACTTAGGAGCATGCCCAGGGCTGAAAATTATGAGGTTTTGAGTTCTGTTTCCACATCTTTGCTGGTTAATCTTAATCCTTATACACTTTGCAACTCTTATGTAGTGAAGTTTTGCTGAATGCTAGAAGACGGTACTATAACAAATTCATTTTACAAAGAGGATAATGTAGTGTGTAGCAGAAATGGAAACAGAATCTAGATCCTTTTATAAGTCACACTTTTTTTTTTTTTTGGAAGTAGCCTATACTGTTCTCAGAACAAATGCTCCAGATCAGTGTGTTTCATTGGGCTGTAAGTTTACATTCACTGTAAATTGGATTTATTTATATATGCTTCTCTGCTTTCAATGAGTGCATTGTGAACTACAGATGGGGAGGAGGGGAAATGTTCTATTCTATTTCAGAGCCTGTTTTGGAGATTGGAAAGGCAGAATGATTAACCCGGGTGCCACTGTAGTTCACCAGGTCTGTATTCAGCCTATGACCCTATTAACCTTCTATTCAGCTTCTGACCCTGAAAGGGGGGGGGGGGGGGGCGAGGGGAAATTCTGGCTTTTTAGGTAGTCTTAGAATTAAATTGCAGCACTATTAGTATTTTACTAATAAATATACTGTAAGTAGTCTTGCTGCTCAACTCAGCTCAGCAGTTTGAAAACGAAAGCACACAAGCTTAGATCAGCTAATAGAAAAAGTCAACAAGACAAGAAGTGGTGGGCTTAATCAGCAGTTAGGGAAATTTAAATTAAGTATCAGGAAAAACTTTCTAACTCTGAGGGTAGTTTGAGCTCTGGAATACACTTCCAAGGGAAATTGTAGAGTCCCCATTGTTGGAGGTTTTTAAGAGCAGGTTGGACACATCTTTGCACGGCTGGTCTGTGCTACAGACCTGGAGGGAGAGGGACTGAACTTGATGATCTCACAGAGTCCCTTCTGTGCTCTATTTCTGTGCTTCTAGACATTCAGAATTCAGAATGTATTGACAGCTTTTAAATTAGAAGCATCACTGTAAAATTTTTTTGTACAGAACTTTTCACTCTTTAAAGAAACAGGATATATTAAAGAACATCCAGATCTTAAAATATTTGAATTTCAATCTGTCAGTGTGAGGATATGGCACTTGAAAAATGTACTTCTACCTGAGGCCTAGTCAATCATGAAATGATTTTAAAAAAATATCCTTAATACATCTGTGTCCATGTATTTCTGAGAAATAAGTCTGAACTGTCAATACCTGGGTGAGGATCAAGGGAGCATTGGAGTGCAGGGTACCAGGGTGTAATGGGAGACACCACTGACAATAGCCTGGAGCAGTGTAATACACCCTGCTGAGACTCAGTAGCTCCCACTATTATCTCCCCACACTCTTTCAACTTCCTCCCATCCACCCAAATTTGGGCAGGGAAATATTTGGATTTCATAAGAGAATCTTTTTTGTTACTGGCTCTGGAGAAATTTAGGACTGTTTTCAAATGTATAAAGATCAGTGGCTGTCCTTTTTATATTATTCTTATGAAAGCTGCAAAGAATACACATTTTAAAAGACTGCAAAAATGATTCTCCACTAGGTGGAGAACACACTTAGGACAAGAAGATAACTCATAAGGAGGTTTGGCAGAATTAGATTTTTTTTATTTTTTATTTTTATTTTTTTTTGAGAGAGAGACAGAGCGATTTTTTTAAAGCTTTTTTTGGTCGATTTTTAGATTTCCACAGTTGCACAAAATTATTATTTTTAAGGATCTTCTTATCTATTATATTTTAATATTTGTGAAACTATATAAGGCTCAGACAATAATCATTTAATGACAAACTCAGATTCAAAAGTTAAAACTTTATAACTATTAAAACACAACTGTCAACATCATATGTCAAAATATACAGAATACATATAATTAAACTCAAATAAGTTCTCAAACAGCATAATTTCTGAATATGTCTATCTGTAAATTTTAACGATCGTTGATGGAAATATTTGTCAGTTTGTATGTATACAGTGAAACTGACATTGACTGATAAAAAATGTTACCCTTCCAAACTTAATTATAATGAAGAGATTTATGAAAATGCCAAGATTTATTGGATATTGATGATATTTTCACTCCCATGACTACAAAGAATTAATTTAATAAAATCATTTCAGTCATTTTTTTAAATTTAGTCCTTTTAGGAGGTGAGGCTCCTGCCCCTTCTGACTTACTGTAGATTTATATGATTTCACAGCAAAATTCTGAATGCCATTAGGTGGCCACTAAATTATCATTCAATTCATCATAGTGAAGAATGATCACATCCTTCAGGCCAAAACTGGGTATGCAAATAATGGCACTGAAGAACAATGTCTACATGATACAAAAAATGGGGAGAGGCAAATTATGTCTTTTTGAAGGGCTTTCAATCATAATCTGTGTCTTCAAATCTATGAGATGTATATATCTATATATACTCACACACACTCGTACTATATATGTTGTAATGTTCTCCAGTAAATGCCTGTGTGCTAAATTGTAATATCAGAAAATTATTATGCATCTTCTTTATCTCTTAGCTGTTAGCTCCTTCACTACTGTTCTCTTCACCCCTTCCTCAGCATGGCAATGTAGCTTGGTAGTCTTCCAGTGGTTTGCCCTCACTTTAAAATTAGGTTGTATTGGTTCAATGTAGCAGCCTGAAGGTATGTTTGCATAATATTCTAGGTACATGATAAAATGAACAAGGAGCCCTGTGGCACTTTTAAAGACTAACAAATTTATTTATCCCATGAGCTTTCATGGGAGAAAATCCCACTTCATCAGATGCTTTGAAGATGGGGAACTTACAGAATGGGAGGAAAATAAATGCAGGGAAGTGGAAGACATAGGATCAGGCCTTACACTTCCCTGCATTTATTTTCCCCCCGTTCTGTAAGTTTCCCATGTTCAAAGTGTCTGACAAAGTGGGATTTTCTCCCACGAAAGCTCATGCAATAAATACATCATTTTTTTAGTCTTTAAAAGTGCCACAGGACTCCTTGTTTGTTTTGCTGAACTAACACGGCTACCCCTTTGGAACTAAATTCCAAAGGGGTAGCCGTGTTAGTCTATTGTAGAAAGATAACAGAGTCCTGTGGCACTTTTAAAGACTAACAGATTTATTTATCGC
>ML685779.1:2228085-2308523 GCA_007922175.1 Pelusios castaneus
AAGAAAAAAGAAGGCAGGCAAAGAAGAGAAAGAAGGAAAGAAAAAGGAAAGCAAAGGAGAGAAAGAAGGAAAGAAAAAGGAAGGGAGAAAGAAAAAAGAGAGAAGGAAGGAAGAGAAAGGAAGAGAAAGAAGGAAGAAAAAGAAGAAAAGAAGAAAGGGGAAGGAAAGAAGAGAAGGAAGAGAAAGGAAGGAAGCAAAGAAAGAGAAAGAAGGAAAGAAAGAAAGAAAAAAGAGAAGGAAGAGAGAAAGAAAAAAGAGAAGGAAGAGAAAGGAAGGAAGGAAGCAAAGAAAGAGAGAAAGAAGGAAAGAAGAGGAAACAGGAAGAGAAAGAAGGAGGAAGGAAGGAAGAGGAAAGAAAGAAAGAAAGAAAGAAAGAAAGAAAGAAAGAAAGAAAGAAAGGCCAAGGCCGCTGGCGGGGGAGGACCCTACCACGGCCCTGGGAAGCCGCCGGTGGGGCGGTGCAGACCCCAGCCCCGGAGGCTAATCCCGGCCCCGTGCTGGGAGGCCGAGGCCGTGGATTAGCCCGGCCCCGGCCCCGGGCCGGGAAGTCGAGGCGGTCGGTGGGTGGGAGCCCGCCGCGGCCGCAGCCACCCCGCTGCCCCGGCCGCGTGGGGCAGGCAGGCAGGCCCGCGCTCCTGACCCTAGCCTGAGCCTGCCTGTCCCACCCTGGGGACGGGGAGGGCCAGCCCAGAGGCCGGGTGCAGGCCGGGTGTGCCGCGGCAGAGCCGCTGCCCCGGAGGTTGGAGGGAGCAGCGGGGGCTGCCAGGCTGCGCGGGGGTCCCTCACTGCTGCGTGGGGGGTGCGACGGCCCTGCGCGGCCACGCACCTGCGCAGCTTAGAGGGAACACTGGCAACAATGTAATCTTGCTCTCTTTAAAATAATTGAAATAAAATCAAGAGCTTGAACTAGCCTTTCTGTGTTCAGGTAAACTTCTGATTGACTCCAATGGGAGTCTTGCCTAATTAAAGATATGGAGTATTTGGGTCCCAAATAATTTTAAAATTGTAACATACTTTCATTGTAATGAGAGCTTGTGAGACTGTTATTCCAAAAATGAAATTATATGAATGTCTCACTTACTGAACTGCTGCACTTTATTTTCAAAATGAATATCTTTTTTATGCTTCAGTTCATATCTTATTGAGGGTCACTTTTTTTTTTTTTTTTTTAGTAACCGTGTATAGCTTTCCTAAATGGCAAGAGTCTCTTTGGAATATATCTGTTTATTTTATTGTGCACTGTTTAGTTATTCTAGGAGGGGAAAAAAGTTACAGATGCATAATTGTAGCCATCTGTTGTGTTTTAAGTCTACCCTAGCCCAAAAGTAAAAAAAAAGTCATGGCAACTACTTATAAAAACAATGGCAATAATATGAACTCACTATGGTTACTGGTAAAACTTTGTTTTCTGCCCAAATGAAATAAGTTTCCTTAAAGAAGTAGCTTAACACTTTATTTTTATTAAATCTTCCCTAAATATGATCAGCATCTCAAATAAGATTGTCATTTGACTGACTACTTGACAGCAAACCAGCGTTTCTCCACACTGTAGGGCTAAACATCGAGAAAAGTCTTTGTGTTCAAAGTCCCTCTTTAGAATATATTATTCAGGAATGAACTGAGAAAAAAAATTGTTTAAAAAAATCTGTTGAAGCTGGTTGCATAATAGTTTATTCAACCAATTTTATGGTAGTTTAGTATTTGAATATTATTCCTATTTACCTAATTTACATAGCTAACTGAATAATTCATTAGCAAATTTATTCAGTGAATTTCAATGACTATAGTTCAATGAAATATTTGATAGAATTTTTTAACCCATTATTAGCCCATCTCCCACATATATCTATTATTCCTGTACATGGACACATTGCCTCAGAAAAGAATTGTTCTTTGTGGTGTAGCAAAAACAACGAGAGTCCTGTGGCACCTTATAGACTAACAGATTTTCTTAGGCATAAGCTTTCATGGGCTATAACCCACTTCATCAGATGTCTTTATGGTGTGTTGGTAGATTTTTAGATGGTGAGGGATAAATGGCAGAGTGTTATTTGGTGCTTTCTGTTGGATAGGATTAGGTGGCGAGCGTTGGTTGATTTCCTTCCTTATTTTTTATTTCTCTGTGTATGTATGTAATAGTCACTTATAAGACAGAGAACTGCTATGTGAACACATTCAAATACATAAAGATTAGTAGATCTACATGCATGTAAATATAAAGGCTAGAGAAGTGTTGGGGAAAAGTGGTACTTTTATATTCTGCTGTATAGGCAGAAGTTTAGAAACTTTGTAGAGAGAAAGCATGTCAGACAAGGAGGGCTTAGAAATTCGATTGGTGCAGAAAACGATGCAGAGACTGAAACAATGTCAAATATTTTCTAAGGTAAGCTCCAGGAAAATCCTCACTGGAAGGAATTGCATATCTCCAACCATCAACAACCTCTGAATGGATGCGTCCACACTTGTAAATTAAGTCGACTTAAGCTTGCTTAAGTCGACTTAATTTACTCTGCGTCTGCACTGCACTTTCCTTAAGTGGACTTAAACAGCTTGCTTAAGTTGACTTAAGGAAAATTAAGTAGACTTTGTTAAACCTAGTTTAAAGTTGACTTAAGGCTTAAGTCGACTTTCTAAAGTCGACTTAAGCCAGTGTAGACATGGAGTAGCCCTAAGTCGACTCTAAGTCGACTTAGGGCTCTCCAGGACTCCCCCACTGCCCTCCCTGCCCCATGCCCTGCCAGGGTCCCTGTCCCCCTTTGCCCCATTGTACCCAGGTACAATGGGGCGAAGGCTGACCCTCCTGGCAGTTGGCAAGGGGTGCCCCCCTGCTACCTTGGACCTGTCCAAGGTCCCCGTAGCCCCTAGAAGTCGACCTAGGCGTCCAGTGTGGACGATCTAGGTCGACTTTATAGTGTCCCCCCTAAGTCGACTTTAAATTTAGGTGTGGACATGCTAAGTCAACTTAACAAAGTTGACTTAAAGTCGACTTTGTTAAGTCGACTTAGCTAAAGTAGACCTAAATTTACAAGTGTAGACATAGCCAATGTGAGGAGGCAAGATGTGGAACTTTTTGCACACACACTGTGTCTGTGCTGCCCTTCCTTTGGGCTATCAGTTCAGAAGCTGTGCATCCCTTTTCAGTCCTGTCCCATGTTGCAAGACCATGCCAAGGTTCAGGTTCAGCATTTGAAATGGGATGAAGTTGGAAAAAGTTGAGCCACTAAGAAGTAACCAAGGTTATCAAACAATGAGCCATGAGCTACTTGAATTATAAAGTTTTGCAGTAGCTGCCAGAAGGAAATGGTGCAATGAAACAAAATATGGTTTAGTTAAGAACAAAAACTACTCTGAGATCACCACCTAAATTATTTTGACCACCTAAGGGCAAATTTATATGTGAAGTAGGAAGAGATTTAAATGATGGATATTGCCTTGCTTTGCTACTGATACTGATAACATATTTAAAGAGTTAGCTATTTCAAGTTTCTATTAATGGGAAAGAAAAATAAAAAAAATATTATATATGAAAGGCCTATCCAATAGATTAGCTGTCATGTGGAAGCTAAATGCTGCTTTTTCTATTGCCATGTATTATGTTTATTAAGTTGGTGTGTGGGTCTTAAAAAATTGTGAATGCAAAGTTTATTCTTTTATTTTAGAAAACAGTCTATGGGCACATTTGCAGTGCCCTGAAGTTTTGGACTATGGTGCTGTGAATGCATAAACGTACTGGTCTGGGACTCCCCCATGTGGACGTTGTGGGCTTGAACTATAGGGTTCCTACTTTACATTAACGTTTGACTGCAAAGTTATAAATTGTTTGACTGCAAACAATGTAGCTGATGAGTCATATTTACTAAAATTAATAGAATTTAGGTGAAAACATACACTGAATATGTTTTCTGAGAATATGGTTTTAAGTCTTTTGACCATGAAATTATGATGGAATATGTTTATGGTTCCAAGGTGAGTTTTATCTTTTGATTGCTCTCTCTGTTCCCCCAATTCCAAGTGACAGGCCTGAGCTTGTACTTTTTGGGGCCCAGAGTCTTGTGATTCACCTCCCTCAAACATCCACTCTTTGATTGAGTTGCCATTTGCACCTGTTTCCAATTATGTCCTCAGCAAATCCAAAATCCCTTTGCCCCAGATTGCCATTGATGAAGTGGGTTGCAGCCCCATGAAAACTTATGCCCAAAGAAATTTAGTCTTTAAAGTGCCACAGGACTCTCATTGTTTTTGTCCCAGATTTCCCCCCACATTACACACCCCTACAACCCTTGCTTCTCAGTACTTATCTTACTAGCCAGGCAGACAGTGTTTGAGCCACAGCTTCAGAGCCATACAATAAACAGGAAATCATTAATCTGTGTTTAAATAATGAAACTAGGCTGAATTCTACCATCCATACAGAGGAAAAAGCTCCCAGCCACTTAATTAGAAGCATTACCTGAATCAGGATTGCATGATTGGCCTATTGTTTCTGTTGCCATCCCATTGTTATGACAGAAGTCTCCAAACTAATTCCAGCTGAACAGAAGCCAAGTTCTGCACTTTTGTACAGTTATGCATGCTCAGGTTATGTCTACACTAGACATGTAAGTGGACCTATGTCAATTAGGTCAACTTCACCAGGAGCACTTCCGCTGACCTAAGAGGGGCAGTGTGGAGAGCTGAGTCTCAGTTGCACTAGCAGCTCCCATAGGCTTTCAGGCTCCATCCCTCCCCACCAATCACTCTCATTCCCTGTTGGGGAATGGAGGAAACTGCAGGGGCTTCTCCCCTCCCTGTTTCCCCCAGCTGCTGCTTCTCTGTTGACAGGACTTGGGTAGCCTTGTCAATTTCAGGCAAATTAACAAGGTTGTCCCACTCCAGCAGGCAGCAGGTGGGTAGGGCTGGATTAAGGGGGTGCTGGGTTGCCCACCACTATGCCCTGGCCCCCCACCATGGCAGCCTGTGGGCTGGCTGGTGCAGGGAGGGATCCTGGGGCCAGAAGGTGCTCCCATCCCATGCACCAGCCAACCCCACCCCCAGAGTATAGTGACCACACGCTGACCCCGCCCCCACACCCCTGCCAGTGCTGTGCTGGGTAGGCAGCTGTGGCTTTAGGGGCTGGAGCCTGGGGCTCCCTTTTAGGCCGACGTTAATCTGGCCCTGCAGGTGAGGGAGGAAGCTCCTGGGGGTCTCACCCTGGCTCCCAGCCACTGCAGGGGGAGCAGCCCAAAGCTGCCCTGTTCTTTTAAAAGTTGACAAGACAGCCAATACCTGGTTGTGACTCTGCATCACCCGAATGTTACTGACATAAGACGTATGCCTCTCAGGGAGATGGAGTTATGATGTCAGTGAGGGGATGAAGGTTGCAGTGAAGATGCTGACATCATTATATAGACCTAACTGTGTAGTGTAGATCAGCTAATCAGTGGTGCCAGTTCTCATGATTTTTGTCATGAGTACCCGATGACTATTGTTTTCCTTAAAGCCCCAATTCCTGGGCTATGTCTACACTAGAGGCTCTGTTAAATCGACTTAGAGAACCCACACTAAAAAACGTAAGTCAACTGCCTGTGTCCACACTGCAGTTGCTAGGTCGACTGAGGAATGGTGCATTGTGGGTAGCTCTCCCACATTGCACCGGAGCCTAGAGGCCAATTAGGTCAACTTAAGGGCACTCCCTGTCCACACTGGCTTAAGTTGACTTAATAAGGTCAACTTAGGCGTTGAGTCGACCTTCGGAGGTGGAGTTATTAAGTCGACTTAAGGAAGCGCACAGTGTGGACGCAGCATTCTGTAGGTCAACTTAAGCGTTATTAAGTTGACTTAAGGTGCAAGTGTAGACATACCCCTGGAGTCCAGTGACTATGTGATGATTTCAGCCTCCATTGTTAAAAAAAAAATTAAGTTTCTATCTCTTGTGGCTGTGAAGAAAGCTCCAAAATGTGACCCTAGGCTCAAAAAAAGCAGAAGACAAATGAAATGAATGCCAAATCTAGTATTTTTTACATAATATCACGATTTTAAAGCCAATCTCATGATTTTTGTTAAACCGCTAACATTTGGGGGTTGGCAATACGGCATGCTTGTGTATTGTTTAAATAAAAAGTTGTCCTTAGAAATGGATGGGACTGATGTTTGAACATGAGAATTGCTACAGAGCCTGAACATAGATTTTATAATAGCTGATGATACATAATGATTCCTCACTCCCACTGATCTGTCAGATCATGAACTTTTTATTTATTTATGAAGAAATTTTTTGGTTGATCATTTCCGAAACTCCAAGTACATACTTTACAGAATAAGAAACTTTTTATTCTAATTCAACCAAAAAAAAGTCTTTGTTCTTACTTCCAGTGTGTTCTATTTTTTGTTAATGACTATTTTACTCTCATTTCTGATAGAGGCCTTTAGTCTCTCTCTCTTTCCCATCTTTATATCTTCATCACTTACTTTCTCATCTGTTTCTGGCGCATCTCACTGTTAGTTTCCTGTCTGGCTATCATGCTTGTTAAGATAACAGTTAGCAAATTGAGGGAATAGAACTATCTGATCTTTTGGCTTTCTCCCTTCTTTTCTTGTCTGCTAAATCCTGGTTACACCTTAATTTCATACTACTTACTGACTGCTTCAAACATTGAAGTTTTTGCTTTTAGGTAAAATGTACCCTGTGTGCAACATTTCTGAATCTACTACCACTGTCTCAAACTGAAGTGTAAGCTTTTGTCCAAAATTAGCAGCTTTGGAAGTATCCTTATTCCCTTACTTTAGTTTACTTCCACATTTCCTTTGTCTGCAAATCTCCCATTAGCTCTGATTTCCTAACTTTGTCCTTGTATATAACTGGTAAAAAATCTCAATGAAGCAGAACATATAGTTGCAGTTATGTTGTCATAGTGCTTCTTTAACAGTCTCCAAATCAATTTCATAACTATTCTCCTGTCTTTTAAAAATATCCATGGATTTACTCCACCCTATTTCCTTGGCTTCATGTCACTTCTCCTCAGCCTGCTCCTCTCTGACTCCTCTCAGCTGGAAGTGCTCCTTTGCTTACATTGCATTATCTGTCTAAAACTTTCTGAACAATTGAATCACTTCTGTACTTTCAATCTCACCTTAAAAACCTCTCTTTTCCCTCATGATTAAGGCCACTGGAAAACTTCATCACAGAAAAAAATTGACAGGATTTGCAGATTTGCTGTTGTCCACTGAAAAGGTGTTAATATCTCCTAAGAGTTCCAGTAAGAGGTTAATTCTCATGCTTGTAGATGAATCTTCTCTGATGCCACATGGATTATTGCTTGACTTCCAGTACTTGGGAGGTGAGCAGAAGCTGTTGTTGAAATGAGTTTTCCAGTACTTTCCTCCCTTACTCATGGAATTGAAATCAATTCCATGATGATGTTTAGCGGATGAAAAGGAGCCAGTTGCTACAGATATTTTGCAGAAACCATTTGATGAAATTTCTGTGACTTTTCTGTGGAATGTATAGCTAAAGTGTGATGAGCCTTACCTTAGGTAGAGTACCTACCTAAAGGACAAATTCCAAAGGGGTAGCCGTGTTAGTCTATTGTAGAAAGACAACAGAGTCCTGTGGCACTTTTAAAGATTAACAGATTTATTTATCACATGAGCTTTCATGGGAGAAAATCTCACTTCGTCAGACATCTTCAAAGTGTCTGACAAAGTGGGATTTTCTCCCATGAAAGCTCATGCGAGAAATAAATCTGTTAGTCTTTAAAGGTGCCACAGGACTCTGTTCTCTACTTAAAGGACAGACTGTCAAAACAGGGCAGACACCCCAACATGATTGTATGTTTTATAATTAGACTTCACCAACTCAGTACTAAATGTGATCCCCTGAATTGCCATAACAGTTTAATTATGGTCACAGATATTCCTCTTAGGCTATGTCTACACTTGGTAATTTAAGTCGACATTAACTAAGTCGACTTTAAGTCGACTTAGTGTGTCCACACTTAAAAATAAAGTCGACTTAAAGGGGAACTTAAAAAGTTGACCTAGAGTGTCCACCCTGGATGCCTAGGTCGACTTCTAGGGGCTTAGGGAGACCTAGGGGAGGTCCACAGGGGCAGGGGGGGGATACCCCTTGCCCAATGCCAGGGGGCTCAGCCTTTGCCCCATTGTACCTAAGTAGAATGGGGCAAAGGGGGACAGGGACTCTGGCAGGGCATAGGGGCAGGGTGGGCAGGGCTCTGCCTTGCCCTGGGGGGGGGGCATGCCAGGTTCCCCCTGTGTCCCCCCGGCAGGGAGGCATTGGTGTAGCCCTGGGGTAGCCCTAAGTTGATTTAGCGCTACCCCATGTCTACACTGGCTTAAGTTGACTCTAGGGAGTTCTTAGGTCTACTAGGAAGGTGGTTTTATAAAGTTAACTTAATTTTAATTGTCGACTTTATTTTCCTTAAGTCGACTGCAAGCTGCTTAAATCGACTTAAGAAAACTGTAGTGTAGACGCAGGGTAAATTAAGTCGACTTAAGCAAGCTTAAGTCGACTTAATTTACCAGTGTAAATGCAGCCTTAGATTCTCTAGTCTATCTTGTGACACTTTTAAAGACTAACAGATTTAGTCTGTAAAAGTGCGCTGGGCGCTGTTTGTTTTTCTGCAATAGACTAACACGGCTCCCCTTTGGAACTCTAGTCTATCTTGTCACCCAAGAAAGCGGAATTTAGTGATACATGGTCAATTACCCCAAAAGTCACAAAAATATTCAGGTTTCTTTCAGTCCCCAGAGACCACTCACTCACTCACTCCACATCTATTTGTATGTTAGATCTTATACCAAAGGCAACACCCATAGCCAGTTCTGTTATTAACTAACAAAAGGTTTATTAAATTGGAAAAAGAAATTAATTTTTTTACAGGTTAAAGCAAGCAAACATATACACACAAATGAGTTGCCTCAAGATGATAGAGATGTGGCAATTTGTCAATTCAAAATATCTTTCATGGCACAACCAGTGGTAACCTTTGGGGATCCATGCCTTAATTTAATGTCTCTGGCCCCTGAGAGTTCAAACAGGAAAGAACTGAAAAATCTTCATGGCAACTATTTTTATTTCCATCCTCCAGCATTCAGACAGATGGGATTAGGCTTTCCACATGTACTTCTCCATCGGTGAGAAGTTTTTGCCCTCCGCTGTCCCACTTAATTTTTGATAGTTCTCCTGCATGGGGAGAGAAAGGGGGCAATTCCCATCCCTGAGTTCACACAAACATTTTCAAAGTTATAAAGCAAAACACACATATTTCCTTAACCTGGAATACAGACTCTACGAGAGATTAATGCAGAGGTTGGCAACCCCAGGCATGCATGCCAAACGTGGCCAGCGCACCCATTCGGAGTGGCATGCAGGGCTCCTGGCCTAGCAATTGCTCTCCCCTGCTGGCTCCATTCCCACTACCCCCAAGCAGGGCCTAAGGCTTCAAGAGCTGTGTATGGCTGGCCCTGCCCTTGGCACCTGCTGGCCCTGCCTCTGGCACCTGCTGAGGGTGCAGGGGCGGGGCGGGGCTGGCACAGGGGGTGGCCAAAGTTGCCTACCCCTGGATTAATGCATGCAGCAATTGACAAGCATTTCATAGTCTAAGCACTAACTACGTTCTTATAAGACATGCTTATTTTGAACAAAAATAACAGAGAGGTTAGCCGGTTTGGTCTCCAGGTATGCGTAGCTAACACCTATGAGATTGGCCAGCATTGGTATTTGGTTTACCAGCATCACAGTCCCGTGCTCTACTTCACCCAGTGAAAAATAGACAGAGCAGAGAATCTGCCTCATCAGTTCTAGTCTGGGTTTTCCTTCTATGTTTGTTTTATTAAAAAAAACATTAAAGGTACTTCCCCCCAACCTCATATTCCTTATTTAAAAGTCTGCTGGTGGTAGCAGCAATTACTTCTTCTGCTGTTTCAATCTTTAAAGTGGGTGTTCCCCATAGACATATTCTCTGCTTTTCCACACTGTCCACATTCCACGAACATAGTCATTCACTTGTTCTTAGTTATTCTGTGCTCCATTTATAAATCTGATTGTTTATGGCTGATTTAGGCATAGAGAATTTAAAACATTTGTATGAAAATGTTGAGGTGCAGAATTAAGGACTGTGGACTTGCTGGGGAAGGATAGGGATGCACACTAGTAAATAGTAAAGTATCTGAAAATAGATCAGGGAATGGGATTTTAAATCTGACAAATTACACCAAGAAACACAACAAAAACTATTAGTAAGGGAAACAAAAATATTGTAATTAAAGCTGAGCACTGCCATTCAGTTAGCTACAAAACAACATTTGTGCCATGTGAATAGTCTGTTTAACCAAAAGGTGGCAGCATTCCATACAGTATTCACAAGGAACAGCTCTGTTATCCATTCTTTTTCAAGCGCATCCGGATCTAACAATTTTTACACTATATGCTTACTAGTGTTTTGGAATGCCATATTCTAAATGACATGGAGTATGAGAAGTAAATATTGTGCCAGGAACATGAAAACATCCAGTGTATCTCAACAAAGGATAACACCTAGCAGGATATATAGGGTTATGTTTTTCAAGACAGTGTTTGAGTTTTACACATTTGTTATTGGGATTTCAGTATCCCTTTGCTCTCTATTTCAAAAACGGTCCTCAAATAACAAAGTTACAAAGAATACTGTATAGTCAAAACATTTATTTTCCCCTTAAAAGACTTATGTGGTACAGGACAAGCAGGTAGTTGCTTATTGGTGGATTAAACTATTTAAAAACCTAAGCTGCAAACTTTTTCTAGTCCCAGATGAGTGGAATGAAAATCTCCACTAACGGAAATATTGGACAATCGAAAGTTATCGAGAGACAGCTAAGAACGATCTATGAAATATATGCAATTGTCCAGTCAATGCTATTATTTTTTTTTTAAAAATAGTTAACCAGGAAAGACGACTTGAGGCAAGAGTCTCTTTTACAAGCCTATCCTGGCAAGAGGGACAGCATAATAATCAATTATTACAAACAAAATCCAGGTTTTTTAATTAAAATACAAAGTACTGGCTCTGCTGTGTAGCCTGTAATAAGTTATGTCCTGAGAAGACTGTAATTATCCTGGCGCCTGCTAGTGCCGCCATCGTTAAGTCTGTCACCGTTTCCATTATAAACCCCATTTTAAGCAATTTATAACTCAGATGTAAAAAATCATTCTGCACTGAAACGTGGCATAAAAGGTCTCAGGCCAAGACATTTTCAGAGTTTTGTTTTGGTTTTTCGATGAAAACAATGTGGTTGGTCATCTTTATATTTTTTTTAGGAGTAACAAACACTTAACAAACCAGAAATGTTAGGGTTTCAGAAGCTTTCTATCCATCCTATAACATAAACATAGTTTCTTTTTTAAACTGCATCCGTTCATAAGCTGGACAAGTATCCTTCACTGATTCTTATGTAGTATTTTACCTCTTCAGAGAGCCATAACTACATGAAACCCCAGAGAAGTAGAGAAGTGTGTGTATTACCATTTTATAGGCGAGGCAATGGGGACAAAAGGGCATCAGTATTCACTCAAGGCTATATAGCAAATCATTGCAAGAGCTAGGATTGGAACTCAAGGGTTGCTGTCTCCCATTCCTGTGCTTAGTCAATTAAACAGCACTGCCTCGCTTAAACTCCAAGGCTATGTCCACACTGGCAAGTTAGTTCGACTTAAGGAGGCTTAATTCAAACTAACTAAAGCCATGGCTACACTAGGCTTTCCTTAGTTCGAATTAAGGGCTTCCTTAATTCGAACTAATAACTTCGAATAGGGTATTAGAAGTAAGGGTTAATTCGAACCAGTTAGTTCGAATTAACCAATGTGGCCATGTTAGTTCAAACTAATTTCTTAGTTTGAGCTAACCAGCCCATTGAAATCAATGGAGATCGCTAATTCGAGCTAAGCAAGTGCCATGAATGGCACTTGCTTAGTTTGAACTAATTTTTTCTAGTTCGAATTAAGCTAATTTGAACTAACTAAAATTAGTTCGAATTAGTTAGTTCGAATTAATTAATTCGAACTAATTTTAGTAAGTGTAGACATAGCCATAATGACTATTGATCAAGTGACTTGTGACATTCCCCAGGCTATGCAGAATAAAGTCGAGGAAAGACAGGATGGTGAGTTAATTGTTGTTGGTGCAGTCCTGGCTCAACCTCCAACCTCTGTATTCTTTAGGCTCCCACTGGAAACTGGTGTTGATCATCTGCCAATGGCAGAATGGTTGCAAGCTGGCTATGCTTCCATTATTGGAGAAGGACCTGCCAGGAATTCAGAGAAAAACTCTGGTATAGGTCTCAGGGAAAACAACACGACCAAGTTTCTTTGCAGGTCACTGGCCTCAATGTAGTCTCTAGGCCTTGGCCCTTATGCATCGCTGCTGAGCCCACAGAGCAGGTAAGAAGAATAATGTCCCAAAGCCATGCATTACAATACTGTGTAATGTCTTCATTCATTTATTTCTGTGCCTACGTTTAAATAGGAAGGGAAAGTCGCCCTTACCCACCTCTCCCCCTCCCCCCCCATGAGATTATTCTAGTATAGTTGTGTTCTGAAAAGAGACTCAGAAAGGTAGACCTGCTTCCTGTGCATACTTGTAATTTCTGCTCATTTTGCTAGCACTCCAAGCCAACATTGCTCCAGGACATGAGCTATATCTGCTTGGGCATTATCAATGGAATTGTTAATTAATTTACATTACAATAACATTTACACTGTTCTTATTGATGAGGCATGAACAGACAAAACCCTATTTGATTTTCAGATCCAAGTCCCCGTTTGTAAGAAGGCAGTTAATCAACATGGAAAGAGACTTCTTTGGGTACATTTGATCTGAAATCAACAAGAGGGGCAACAAGGGATCCCCTGAAGCCAGTCATTTTTCAAAGTAGAAATGCCTTTAAAGTCTTAGTCTAGGGGATTTCTTTAAATGTGCATGGATGCGCATACTCACTAAAAGGGCTGAATGCCAAGTAAACAGCACTGGAGTCTGTGCGGCTACAGAGGTGTAAATAAGGGCAAATCTGTGTGACTATGCAAGTGTTTAGACTATGGGGTAGTTTCGAATATGGATGTTGGGATTGTTTTTTGATGATGGAAGCTTTCACGTGGAATTAATGAACCTGTTGCCTAAACTAATCCGTGCTGTTCTTGCTCTTCTGAGTTGGACCAGTTATATTAATCTTCATCCTTCCTAAATCTTCTCTGCTTTGGGGAGGACACAGGCTACCGTAGTTTAGGTCATGGTTTCTTTAGCTGGGTGCCTCAGGTAGTTAGATACTATGTTGGATACTATGTCATACCAGTGTTAGATAGTATGTCATACCTACGCAGTGGCTCTGAAGACTCCAATTACACAACCCCAGCTTTGTGAAACAAATCCTGTGTCTTGGCAGGAGGTTAGACTGAATGACCTTTGTTGTCCCTTCTAGCCCTAAGACTCTATGAATGAAGGAGCAGCAGCTGCTAATAGTTTTCAAATTTTCATCTGGGAATCTCACAGCACTTTACAAAATGGGGTAAGCATTTTTCTTCTTATTGCAGATGAATTAAGCTAAGGCACCCACAGGTTATGTGCCTAAGGCCACCCAACAACAGAATAGAGTACACCCAGACCTCGTGACTTCCAGTCCTGTACTTTTAACAATCAGACCAGTTACCTGTGCTGACAGTCTTCATGGACCCAAGTAATGACAATTAATTTTAGCAACAGCCACCTGACAATAGTGAAATCAGTCTGGTCACCTGTGGCCGGTGTCTTGCTCTGTGGGGACACAATGCCCTGGAGAGACAGCGTGGTTCAGTGTGCGGGGATTCATGATCCGTCTGTTCTGTTGTTAGCCCTGGCACCTGCTGTGTGTCCTGGGCAAGCCACTTCACCCCTCTGTGTGCCTTGTCTAATTAGACAGTCCCTGCACTGTCCAGCGTATAGCCTCTCATTGGCTACGTCTACACTAGAAAAGTTAAGTCGACTTTTGTTAAGTTGACTTAATAAGGTCGACTTTAAGTCGCCTTATAAATCGACCTTATTAAGTCGACTTAACAAAGTGGCAACACTTTAAGTCGACTCAGTCCACTGTGTTAAGTCGACCTAACTGCCCTTAGGTTGACTTAACAAAGTGGACTTATGCGTCCACACTGGGCTTAGGTCGACCTAAGGAAGGGTTAGGTCGACCTGAGGAGACTTAAGTCGACCTAATGAGTGGTAGTTATTAAGTCAACTTAAGCTTTCATTAAATTCACTTAGGGAATTTCTTAAGTCAACTTAATGAAAGCCTAGTGTGGACGCAGCTTAATTTAAGTCGACTTAAGCCTCCTTAAGTCGACTTAAGTTGCTAGTGTAGACATAGCCCTTAGGTGTTTACACTGCTTTTAGCACAATGGAGACCTGATCTTGGTTGTGGCTTTTAGGTGCTACCGTAGCACAAATTATTATTATTATTATTTATTTATTTTATTAATTAACAGTTAATCCCTGCCCTCTTATGTCATATCAGTGTTGTGCCCACAGAAATCCCTTTTCATGCTGCTCGGGCATTTCATGTTGTTGTCGTTTTGTTGTTTCTTGGGTGAGACCATTTTTGTCATTGTCCCAAATCTGCTGAAGTGTGGAGGCTCTTTCAGCATTTTGTATCCTTTCATGGAGCAGGGTTTCTACTGATGAACATGCCCAAAGAATCCTGTGCACAAAGCTCAGTCAGCATAGTCCAAAGATTTTAGTGTGTATGTTGTGTACCCTTAATATTTTATACTTTTATACACATCTTTTCCTCTTTGAATTGACTTTGTACCACAAGGGACAATTGAGCCCTTGATAGTAGTAGTAGTAATAATAATACATATTACATTTAATTAATATAATGAGTAATACTTGTATAGCACATTTCTTCAGTAGATCTCAAAATACTTCACAATCTTTCAACATATTTATCCTCACAATACCTCTTGGGTTAGGGAAAATATTATTATCCCCATTGTACAGACCTGGGAACTGAGGCACAGGGAGGCTGCATTACTTACGGTAGTACGGAGAAATTAAAAGTTTTGCAGCAGCAGTAGCAGCAGCAGCTCCTTCTATGCTTTAAGGAATGTTGATCTGTTACAGAAAGAGAAGGAAAGTATTGCTGATCTAGGGAGAAGAGAAATTGTAAAAGGGGATGGGGGAGGGGGGAGGAACGAAAAGCAAATTACATCTGTCTCCAGAGATATTGGAAAGAGAAGAGAGGTGGAGGCAGGAAGAGAGAGGAAGGAAAAAGTTACAGTGGGAAAGGTTTTAAGTTAAGAAAGTAGAAAACAAATGGACATGTGCACATTGAATTAGAGAGAGCAGATCAGTGCAACTGTCTGTAAAGAAAGAAAAACAACGTGGGAAGATGTAAGGAAGCAAAGTAAGTGACTGCACACAAGCAACCTATAGAAATAAGCAATAAGACCAAGAGATTGTTCAACAACAACAACAACGAAAAAGTAGGGAAAACAGATCAAAATGTTTCCAGGAAAGGTGCAACAGTCCTAAGCAGAATAGTCCATGAGTATACACAGTAGGAAAAAATCCTAGAATTTTAGAATGATGAGTTGAAGAATTTCAAGAGAAGATTGATAGTGTGACACAGGCATTTAAATTAAAGAGGCATGATTTAGCAGTGTATCATGCAGTATAGAATGAAAAAAGGGTAGGAAGACATACAGCATAAACAAGACAGAGAAATTAGGACAGTATTGGAGCAACAGAAAGGATATGAACAAGGAGTATCCTGTAGCTAAAAGACAACAAGTCTAACAGGTACCAATTTGCAGCTGGGGCACAGAAACATTTTTTAAGGCTAACTCAAGTGTAAACTGTTTAAAAAGTGCTGTACACTGCTACTTACAAATGCTTTCCATGTTCAAGTGTTTTGCATTTGCCATTGTGCAATTCCTTTTACTAATTAGAGCCGTATTGTAAACCAAAGGGGATTATTGGAAGCTCTTTTGGTTTGTAAAATATGCAAATGACAATGCTTAGATGATAGATTGTTTTATGAATTGTTTGTTCTGTGGTTCAAGTATTGCAGAGACTATTTGTGAAAGGAAGCTTCCAATTTTTTTTCAGTCATCAAACAAAATATGATGAAAGTCTGATTTTCCACATTGCAAAATGATTTTTTTTCCTGACTCTTTTGAAACTTTATAACTATTGTAGTATGTTTTATGATGGAAACTATATCAGGCTGATGGCTTTTACAGCATAGCGCAGGGTGCTCCACATAGTGCACGTTCACAGATGATTGTTCTTAAAGCTAGAGGTCCTTCTTTGCCTGTAGACTGAAACAACGAAGACTTATTCTCTGCTTTCTATAAACTGCCTGAAGACAAAACCACATAGGTGGGGCCATGAACTTGCCTGAACTTTCTAAGAATTGGATGAGAAAACATGTTACTCTAGGAAGTTGTGCTGGAGACTGAATAGGTGGCACTCCACTGTGAGTCAGCATTGAACCAATGCCTCTTTGTGAGCCCTGAGGTGCACTGCATTCATATGAATGAGAAATAGAGAGCCTTCCTCCATCTGCTCCTTACTGATCTCATGATGGTACTTGAAACATCAGGTCTATAAGCAGAAATATCTCGGGGTAAAATGTTAAGGCCAAAGCCTAACCTATATTTCTCTTGTACTTAAAATTTTATATATTCTTTGTCTTCTTCTGCTGTGATTTAGTGGCCGATAAAGTTACCCCTATCCACTCTATGTAACTAATAAATGCGTTCTGAGCCTCCAGAATGAAAAATGCTTACGTGATTATGCTGCATTTAATCGTATGTTACTTCACTTGTCACCAGCAGTTAATTTCAGCAATATCCCAGCAATTTATTCTGACTCATTAAATAGCATTAAGAATTCCAGTATAGATCATATTCTCCCCTCTGCCAGCAGAATTCCTTTGAGTTCCATGTATAGTTCAAATGCAGCCTATGACCCTATCCATAGCAGTTTCATTTGTACAGAAAGTAAAAATACAGCTTAACATACCCCACCCATTTCTGCTGAGATCCAATTGAAGGCAGTTACATGCATTGGGTTCCTGGGTTGTCTAACATGCCCAACACAGAAACATGTAACTCAAGCTCTCCATGCCATTGCAAGTAAGTCCAAGTTTAATGGTGGTAGTGTAATGCAGATGTATTTTTCTGTTTGATGATATCTCCATACACTTTATGTAATGTTCCTGCCCCAGTAAGAGTGTAGCAGACATGTTATGTTTAAATATGCTTCATTTCTATTCCAGACTTCCTTTCATGTTGCTTCTTGTCCTTGGAAATCTCACCCTCTCTTTGTGCTCCACATGGTTTTCCCCTGGTTTGTAAAATCTCTCCATTAAAGTCTCTTTTTCCTTTTTCAAGCACAACTCGGGAGAGTGCAAGTATACCAACAAAGAGCAAATTTACACAGCTTTAAGGTTGAACCTTCATTTTATGTATGATACAGATCTTGGCACTGGATCTGTCCCATCAGTTGCATGCACAGAATTGGCAGGATGACTGGACCCAGGCCTGTACTTTCTGTGTCTGATTTAAACTTGTAAACACTTGGAAAAGGGACCATGATTTTCTCTATGTTGTACACAGCAAAACACAGTTATTTATTAAGAATTGTTGCTATGATTAATTCCTGTAATCTAATGCAATATATAGAGTCCAGCAGAATGCTCCACTGAGCAACCACCTGCTGCACGTGTCTGAGCAGCCAATAGCGTCCTCACATAAAAACAAAGATACATCCAGTGACTGTAGTAACTCACCAGAGAGTTAAAAATTGCTTGTTGAAATGCTAGTCAAGCATCATGAATCTAAGTGGTTAGTTCTTAAACCCAGGGATTCCCAAGATTTATTATTTTTTTGTTAGTATCATCTAAGTTATCTGAAAACACTAATGATGCTAAAATTGGCATTTGCATTGTCTGGAGGGAGATTGTTTACATGCTCAATTCCAAGTTGAATGCAGAAGAATGAAAAAGAAAAGATAAACCTATTTATGTTGATATTTCAGAATGAGGACAGTTGATTTTTAGAGATGGTGAAATCTGGAGCCTCCAATTCAATGTAATCTGAATTTCTGTGGGATTTGGATTCATATTGCCTGGATTCATATACACTGCTGCAGTTTTGCTCTAGTTTCCTACTCTGATTTGAATGCAGCTACAATCTTATGAAATCAGTTAGTTTCATACATTTTCCATTACTTTTAAACTGAAATCTCACACCCACAAGATCATGCTGTCATAAAATCTGAATCCTAGCTCTAATTTGATGTTGAACCTGAATCCTCACTTAAATCCAATCCAGAACCAAACATCACTTCTTGTTTCATCTGTAGTCAATACAAGACACAATCTACTCAATTTGGGTGTGACATCTCCATTTTCTAACCAGTTCACCTACGGAAAAGATTAAAAAGAACCTAATCTACCTTAACTGCTGCAGGAGATTTCCTTTGGCTTTAATTTTTGGATCTGAAGGACTCTGGCATCGTGTGTGTGAGATATCTGTGGTAAATGTCTGTTGTCAGTGGAACATGAACTTGTTATAGAAGGATCTTATGTTTTTTTCTGATAAACATTAATTAAAAGTTCTAGTCAAGTGGACTTGGTGATTTAGGGTAGGTTACCTTTCATATCTACGTTAAGTGTTTGGTTCTGCTTAGTCTGCTAGTGACTGAAATTGTCATAATCAGATGTATAATCAGCGGTTTATATATGGTTATTCTTATTCCTGTCAGAAAGCACCTTCACAACTGAGAGCATTAGTTGGTACTCTCAGAAAAGAAACCAAAGATTGATTGATGGGGGTGTGCTTGGGACATATTAATCTTCAGTTCATCTAAGGGGCAGTAGCAGTGTAACATTTCTACTTGGTCTTGCTGAAGTCTCCAGAGCAATCAGACCAAGAGCTTTTATGAATGCTTAGAGAAAAAAAGTTTTATAGCAATGTTGGTCCCAGGATATAAGAGACAAGATGAGTGAGGTACTATCTTTTATTGAACCACTTTGGTTGGTGAAAGAGCCAAGCTGTAGAGCTTAGACAGGAGATGAGTTCTCTGAAAACTTGAAAGATCGCATATTTCACTAACAGAAGTTGGTCCAATAAAAGATTGGCTCTCTAGAGAAAAAGGGGACCTTTTTGTGGAAAAGAGAAATAACAAAGGTTACAAGAGATATGATGGGATGAAGTATATGTTAACATCTTAGGCATAATTACTCCCCTGTGAGTAGGACAAATGGGGCTCAAACTTCTGTGGAAACTGAGATTTACTTCATAATGAACTCAACAAAAGGTTGCTGAAGGAAAACTCAGAGTCTTGATCCTTCTCCCAAAAAGGACAATAAGAGTTTTACCATCAACTTCAGTGTTAATTGTAGCAGGCCCCTTATGGGATAAATACTTCCCTTGGCAATGCCCATCAACCCCGCTTAACTCAGTGGGGTTCCACGACTCTAATCAGTGTGACTTAAATGAATTCCAAAGGGGTAGCCGTGTTGGTCTATTGTAGAAAGACAACAGAGTCCTGTGGCACTTTTAAAGACTAACAGATTTATTTATCGCATGAGCTTTCGTGGGATTTTCTCCCACGAAAGCTCATGCGATAAATAAATCTGTTAGTCTTTAAAAGTGCCACAGGACTCTGTTGTCTGCCTTAAATGAGTCCTTGATTTAAAGTTAAGTGGTCAATATACTTTAGTGGGAGTTGGGTCCCACGAGCAGAATATGGACCAGAACATATGAATAAAGCTTGTTTGAGCTTACTATACTAAAGAAATTGTTCACGAGTTGTTCATTAGGGTGAGAACATTATTTCTGTAATGCTTGTAAATTCACTGAGAACTATGGTCACCTACTGAGTAGGTGCTGGTCACTTGAGTGAAAGCTGCCTGAAAACAATTTATGTCCTGTTCTTTCTTAGATCTCAGGTATTTCAGTGATTTTTTTTTTTTTCATTTTGTTCAGTTTCTTTCTTCCTTCTCTATTCTTGCCCCTACCCCACTCTCCAATTGTGTCCCCATCAAAGGAAATTTCCCTATGATTTAAACCAAATATTAAGAAGCACATTTATGACTGCAAATAATCTAAGCAATAGTGATGCATAATATTATGATTTTGTTTAAATTATGGAAAATCCAAAATGCAGGCCTTAATAAAATCAAGAAGAAAATTATAATTTCAAGTAAAGCATTTGTGTATAACTGTTCAGTTATCTAGCCAGTTAAACTAAATTGGAGATATAAATTGCTTATTGATAGCTGTTTGTAAGTTTAAACCTGTTTTCGACTTTACTAGGAAGTACAGTATAGTCATTTATGGTACAAAATACACTTTAAATAAATTATTGCTTATTACAAGTTACAACCTATGTAATGAATAATTATACCATTAACTATGTGTATTTTGAATACATTGCTTGATGACTTAATTTGTTTTAATTTAGATTGCATTCTGATAATTTTCAAGAAACAGAAAATGAAATTGACCTTCAACTGATAAATTATCCTAAAAAATAATCTCCAGGGTTATTTTTTTAAAGGATAACTTTTATTTACATAAGCATCTTAAAATATAAACAGTTTGCAAAATGAGATCCTAGTTTAACATGTCATGATTGAATGTGTCATATTCAAATTATTTACTAATTTGCAAAATCAAAGATCTATATTATGAGACTATGAACAAATTTAGGACATATAGGTAAAGTAAAATTTAATTATAGATTAGAGTTTTATACAAGCTGTTTGTAAATGTCAAATTAGATATATAGTCAATTTATGAATATTACTGTACATTGGGGTTGTGAAGGGGTGAAGCTTTGACTGGCAGCAGAAGGGTTAAGATCTTTTTTGCTTTGCCCGTTTCAAATTACAATGAGAAGCCTCTTCTTTCCCAGCAGGGTTGTGCTTACATTAGTCTTTAGATCTCTGTTGAAGAGAGCTGTTATATTTGTGCTTGCTCGAGTTGGAAATAACAGCTAAGAAGCTGACAGGGGTTGAATGGATTTACAGAGGGTTTTTTTTTTCAGTTAATTCAGGGAAACATATGATTTAGATTAGTACATGCTTTAGAATTAGTTACAGTAAGGTGATTCAAAAGATGTTAAAGTTATCACCTGGCTGCTGGACAAATTTAAGTTATACTATCAAGGTACAGCTCAAGACAAATCTGTGACTCAGGACTTGATCTTGGAAAGAGCGCAAGGTGTGAGAAGAACTCAGAATAACAAGAGAAGATCACTTTGGGAAATACAGTGTGTCAGAAGATCAGTTCTTACTAACACAACCCTGAACTAAAGACCTGGTTATCTTAAGGTTTTTATAGGAATGCCTAGGTCAGCTGACAAAATACTGGTCTTCTGCTCCATAAATGCAGAAAAAACGATAACAACAGTGGAAAATTGGAAGTCTGAATTTCAGCTTTCTTAGAAATAACTGCAACCTGACACATTCCGTAATATTTAAACGGAGGGCGGGGGAGAATCACCAAAGATGTTATGTTTAGAGATGACATTGACATGAAGAATAGGTAAATTTTGTTTTTCAGCCACTGGGAAAGCAGACCTCATAGGAGCTCAGAACCGGCAGGAGAAATAGGGTTTTATTTTGTTTTGTTTTGTTTTCAAAGATGAACCCCACGACACTCAAAGCTTTCCTGGGCTTGCTCTGGAATTGCTGGTTTCTAGTGGGTCATGCACAGGGAGGCTTAGGAGACAATCATGTCCATTCAAGTTTTATTTACAGGAGGCTGCGGAACCATGAAAGAAGGGAGATCCAGAGAGAGATTCTCTCTATCTTGGGTTTACCTCACAGACCCAGACCATTTTCACCAGGAAAGCAGGCTTCGTCTGCACCCCTCTTCATGCTGGACCTATACAATGCCATGACAAATGAAGAGGATACTGAGGAACTGGAGTATTCACTGAGAGAATCAATGGGAGGAGAGAGCAGAGGAGTAAGAAAAGGGTACCCTGCATCTCCAAATGGATACTCCCGAAGAATACATTTGTCTCGCATGGGCCCTCTGACCACACAGAGTCCTCCCTTAGCCAGCCTGCGTGATACCAACTTTCTGAATGATGCTGACATGGTAATGAGCTTTGTCAATTTAGGTATGTCTAAACGTTTTTTTCTGCTCTGTTTGACAAACTAGTGCCATGATCCTGTAGTTTGTAAAGAGGCAAATCACCCAGCGGGAGCTTAGCCTGTATAAACAAAGCAGGATCGGGCCCTGGAAGTTGTACTACTAATAAAATGGAAGTTGTACTAATGGTAAAGTAGCTACATTGTAGGTGGCCATGGAAAAAGGTTTCTTTCACTGTTTATATAAAGTCAGTTTCTATAACTCCCCTCTCCTGGCTTCTGTTTTCTTTCTTTCATTGATGTAATGAAAGTTCTAGCCTTAGGCCAGCTCCTTTTTTTTAAAACTTAAAAAAAACCAAACCCAATCACCCCCCTCCCCCAAACTCCAATCATTTATGTGTATTGGTACCTTATTTTTCACTCAGTTTTATGTAAAGCACAAACAAACATCAAATGTTAATAGTTTAAATGCTAGAACGTTAAGAGGGGTGGAGAATCAAGCCAGTTCTGAAAAGTCGGGGGAGAGTTGATTTATTTTTTTTCTGTTTGTAAATGTCAGATTTTTGTCATCTTTTCAGCTGAATGGCTGGATTTTGTGGCATTATTTGTTGTTTCTATTTTATAAAAAGGTATTGTATTTTGTCAGGTTGCCTGAAACGTGGGTTAGGTCTGATTTTCTATGTTTATTTATAACATAAATAGAAGCTATAATTTTTAATACCAGAAACATCTCAAAAAGAAGACTTCCTGGACTTTTCAAAATGTGCGTTAAGGTACAAAACCCAGTTATATTTGATCTTGAATAGCAACATGTTTATCAGTTATGAAGCATTATATAATTCAATGAAAAAATCAGTTGCATATATCTTAAATAGAAGAGGTAACATTAAGAATGTTGCAAATAATTTATTTAATTTGCTCACTATGTTTATAATCTAAAAATGAAAAAGGACTGCAAGCCTGACTACTATTTATACAGCTTCTAATTTGACTTTAATAGCAAAAGAGTTTAAATGAAAACCTGAAGGTTTTCCACAAGTGTTGAAAAGGATGTGAAAAACTCCTGCTTTCCAGAACATTAGTTATTATGGTAACTAGTTATTATGCTAACTTTTTAAATATTGGTCTATGTTCTGAAATACACATTATCACAAATATTTTAGGTTTTTATGTCTTTCAGGTGCCTAAAACCTGCAGGAGGATTAAACATGTCTCTAATCACTAACCTTCTTAGCTACCATAACTTATAGGAAAATGACACCCTAGAGTTTAACTGATATAATAATAAAATCACAGTTAATTAATTAGGTAGTAGATTGATGTGTTCAATTTTCAGACTCTTTTGTACAAAACATGTACCTCCAACTCCAAATACAATCAATAATTTAATTTTCTTTTTCTTTCCCAGAAGTCATTGAGTTGAACAGAATGAAACTTTTGTTTCCAGGGTTTTTTCTAAATATTATTCTTGTATATTATCTGCATATTAGTTTAAAAATTATTGGCAATGTGAAACAACTGGAAAGTACCATCCAGCAGTTAAAATTAAAATATTATAAGAAAAATTATGCTCTCCGAAGGAAGTCACGGAGCCAGTCTTACAAAAGTTTACATATATATTTAACTTACTACCCTGCGGCCAGAGCCTCATCTCATGTAAAGTAGTGCAGTTCCATTAAAGTGACATCCACCTACAGCAGCTGAGGATCTGGCCCTGTGAGAAGTCCGGATGATTTTAATAGGACTTCTCACAGGATGAAATGTTAAACATACAGAATTCAAATCAAGACTATACAGGCTGGATTCTGTAGTGCTTATACAGGCAAAACACCCATTCAGGTGAATGCAAGTCCTGTCTACGTGTCTTAATATTTCTGCCTCTCATTCTGGTCCATGGTCCATGTGCCTTTAAAAAAACAAACAAACAAACCTTTAGAAATAACATTATATGCTTTGTCTTCATTTTTTAACTGAAAACTTGGAGAGAGAGTTTTCTGGAGGTCACAGTAATTAGATATTCAGCAATTAAAATCTCAAGAATATTATATAAATTGCAGGTTTTGTTTATCTATAAACTAGTAAAATGTACCTTAAAACTAAATTAGGCTTAACCCTAAATTGGTTTGAATGCCCTTCCATGCTGTGCATTCTGTGTAATTGTGGTTTATAACATGCTTCACTGTGCAACATTCATAATAAATATCGATGACTAATACAGATTAGTTTTAACATTTTTATTAAATGAACCCATGTTGTAGCATAATTAATATATGACTAAATAAATCATTGAAGCAGGTAACCATTTGGTAAGATTTAAGATCCTGACAGATCAGAGCAAGTTATATTAACATATAATGGGGAAAATATGCACTGATAAATTAATGCTAATGCTATACCTGTAACATTAATAAAAATGGAAAATAATAGTAAAAGTTAATAAAGAAATGCAAGTTATTTTAGATTTAAAGCATTGAGCAGCTTTTATCAAATTATTTTTTAAATCCCAGATTGCACTGATAAAATGTATTTAATTAATTATATGCCATTATTAACATGGGCAACACTGCTTCCGGAGCATATTAATCCTCGTGGCATTTTAAATTTAAACCATTGTATTGCCAATTATTATTGCTTAAAGCACAAATGTTAAACATCAAATGTGTAAGTATCCTACTGGAGAAGCCTATTAGGTATGAGCTACAAAAATAAAATCATCCTTATGGGAAACACCATAAATTGCAAAAGAAACTAGGGGAAAATAAAAATCAGTGAAGGACAAATCACTTTTTATTGAAGAGCAAAAACTCACTTATGTGCTATTTTCAATAAAAATCTACCTGTCAGAATGGAGTTCTAAACTTCTAACCTTTTAAAATACATTTAAAAAATACCACCGAGGGAATTGCAATTATATGTTCCCCCAAGTAACCAGAAGGGAAAAAACCCCATATTTATGTTGTCTAAAATAACTGTACGCCCATGCTGCTTATACAAGAATTATGACCCTTTTCTCAAAAGATATAGACAGGGCAGGGATTATGTGTTCTCCTATGTTTTGTGCAATGCTGAGCAGATTGGTAACTAACCGTAAATATTGACTCCATTCTGACAGAAGAATTAACTGGGTTGGTCCTGCAGACAAAGAATAAAACTTCAAATAAAGACAAAGAATAAAACCCCAATAAACCACAGAAATTTCAATATTCTGATAATTTAACCTATAACTTCAGAGCTTCTTTGGTGGGTTTTTTTTCCTGTTACACTTTGACCCAGACTCTTGCAAGTGACTGACTGCAGCTTAAAGTTCTGGCATCTTCTTTTTGGCTGATCTCCAAAATGACATATATGACACCATATTCACCAGAGAAGAACTAAATCCTATAATAATTATACAGCCCTTGCTCACTGTGTCCAATGGGAATTATCTCAAAGAAAGGATTTAGCTGGGGGAAAAAAAATCTTCAGGGTTTGCCCACTCCTCACTTTAAAAAAAAAAAAAAAAAAGGACGTTTGAATTAAAGAAAATATTGGCTTAAGTTCGGACCAAAGAAATACCCAGGATTTTTACAGTTGTGTTCAAATACTTCCAGTAAAAGGATTAAGTTTCCACACACTGTCATAATGACCACTGCTACCACTATGCTTACAGGTTTCTCTACATTTCTATTAACATATCTATATATTTTCTTTTGTTTACAATTCATCTGTAAAAGTTGCTGTAAGCAGATATTTGCCTTTTATTCAGCAATTCTATTTTCTGTCTTTCTATATTTGGGTGTGAATAGATTTGTTCCATTATGGTAGTACAAAATAAAAGCTTCGGTTTTCAATTATTATTTTCTTGACTAACATGAAAGCAGTTTTAATTTTTAAAAATGCAGATGGGAAGGTCATTATTAAATTTCTCAGCCAGAACTTTGCATGCTATTTTGAAGAAGGAACTGACTATGATATTTAACTCTAAAAAGCAGAAACTACTCTTTCATAAGGAGTTTTGGAGCTAGGTCCTGCAACCCTAACTCAAAGTGACCCATCTTCCCCTCCCCAACAGACCCTTTGGAGTCGGCTACTGAATCAAAGGTTGAAATCAAAGAGAGTTTTGCTTTAAGTCATATTTATGCTTCTCTTTAAACTGTGAATAACTTATGCTGCATGTGTGTGAGTGTGTTTAAAAAATGGAATTTTTACAGCCTATTGCTTATTGTATAGTAAAAATTTGATAGAAAACAATTTTAATGGAGTCATTTTAAGTCTTTATTATGCTTTAGTCCATACTTAGTAATAAATAGATTTGTATGCATTTTATTTGAGTTATATAAAATAAAAAAGAAGGGCTCCTATCCATATTTTGCCATTGTGCATGTATAGTAGCTAGTTTCTTAAACCATAATAATTAACTTTCTATAACCTCCCTCACTAAAGGAATCATTCATTAGTGAAGAGTATGAAGAGCTAGGCTAAAAAATGTTACAAGTCGCGAAAACTGAAATAGTTTCGATATATGAATGCAAGGAGCATCCAAAATAATTAACTTTTATATTCATTTAGCATTTAGAAATGGTCAAATTAAAAAAAAAATAAAGTTCTGACTTTGTAGGCTTAATTTTAATTATGAGTGAATTTCTTTAGCTATAATACAGTATTTACATCACAAAAATTCACACCTTAATGCGTGATGCTAAAGGTGCTGTTATCTTGTACTAAACAGACAGATGCTATTATATAAATGAAGGAAAAAGGATTAAATATAATAGCCCACAAATCTTAATTATTTGAGTAGCTGGGCAAATACTTCAAAAAAGTGTTCATGAAGATGTTGATTGGAAGCTACAAAAATGAGTTTTCCTTTGAATTTTCGTACAAATGAAGGTTTTGCAAGAGACTTTGTAGCAAGTTAATGTTGCTAATACTAGTTAAACAAGAAACCATGCTGGCAACTTAAAATCTCTTTTGATTTCCTTTCATGATAAAATTTCCAGTCATCCAGTCAGCATTCAGAAACCATCCAGTGTGAATTAGAAGCTAAAAGAAACATCGCAAATTACAAATACCAAGAGAATAATTTTATATGTTCACATAAAGTGCCAAAACGACTTTGAATAATGAAAAAATATGAACAAATGTTTACAGCAACAAAAAACCAATGAATTCATTGAGTAACTTTTTCACTATCAACAGCTCACTCAACTCTAATCATTTGTTAGTCAGTAATAATCTATTTTTTACATTGTGACAGAGCAGGTTGTTAAGATTTCAAAAGAGAAATAGTCCATCTTTCCATCCTAAAATTATATTGCTTTGTCACTTCATATTTATATATTTCCTTGGGAATTTCCCATGTTACAGGAATATTATGAGTTATATAGACATACCTCTAGGTAGGTTTGTGTGTTTTCCGTGAATATCATCTAACAAAATAATGTTTTCATAACTGTCAATTAATTCTTTTGCCAAAGTTAACACTTTAAATTCAAGTAAATTGTTGTAGCAACTCAGCCAAAAAAACGTCAAGCTCTCCTTTAACTGGAGCATAAAACTGTCTGACTTCCCTTGCCGACAGATTTGAAAGAAATTGCAGATAACTGACGAGAAACTGATTTAACAGATGGTCAGAAGTGCATGGTGAAGGGATATCTATATGTCTATAATCTCTCTCTCTAAAATTATATATAAAATACATTTTAAAATATTAATATTTTCCCGTTGGGAAGGATGGCTGACCCAGTTCTGCTTCTTTTTCTTTATTACATGTTGCTTTGCCAGACTAAACACAGATTTGGGGTGGGAACATCTGAATTGTGTGCATTGTACAATATGTATTTTCCTAGGAAAATACCAACTCCACTGACTAGCTACAAAAGAGGAAAAGAGAGGCTGGCAAGGACTCATTCTCTGAGGAGAATCTTCAGGGAGTAATAAGTCTTCAGGGGGGATGTGGAGATACTATCTATACTTTCATGCCCTGGCTTCTCTCCTAACCTCCAGTCTTGCTATGTGCTCTCAGATAACAGGCCAGCCTTGGCACATATGTAGTTTCTTACATTTACTTGTGCTATTATTACCTTCTCTGAATGTGTTATTAAGAGTTTTACCATTGCCACCAACCTATTGCCTGAATAACTGGGCTATCTGACATAAGCAGCCTGTTTTTAGCCATGACACTTCCTTTGGGTTAGTTTTCTTGGGCCTACAGGCTAACTGCATTTAGCAGAAAATTGGTTATCATTTGACGTGCAGTCTTAAACTCCCACATAAACGAGGATAGACATCTTATGAGGTGCCAATTGCAGCCTCTTACTAAAGAAAGACTCCCATGGCTTCAGGAAAACTCTGACTGCTACCAGACTTGTAATTATTTCCCACATTTTCCCCATCCTCTCTTTGTCCTCCTCCCAGTCAGCTAAAGTGGGCCACTGAACTTCAATTTTATGGCAGTTTCATTTTGCTGCAGAAACAATGAAAGGAGGAAAAGCATTAAGAATAGAAGACAAGGCAGGAGATAGAAAGAGTAGGGACAAGAAAAATGAATGAGATAAAGATGAGAAAGGAGAGAATGAAAGAGGACAGATTGACATAATGCCCCCATTGAAATAGCTGTTATGGAATGGAATGCATTACCTTTCACAACACTTGTATACTTTGTCATGCAAAAAAAGTTCTTGGGCTTTGAAAAAAAAATGTGAGAAGGTGGTAGAGAGGGAGAATGGTGCTGAAAGAGAGACAGGAGAATGAAAGTGTGCAAGATGAAGATGGATGAGGAGTAAATGAGAGGAAGTGAGGAGTGTTCTTTAAGCCATACAGGTAGAGATGCAGAACTGAATTTTTCATCCTCCAGTTCTTCCCTCATAGCAAAGTAACTTCTGTGTCCCCAGACCATTCAGTTCCAGATGCAAATCTTTTAATCCTAACCAAAAAGAAGGAAAGAAAGCCCCCTCCCCCTTTCCTCAGTGTGTGTAGGGAGCACAGAGACTGGCTACTGACGCTTATAGTCATAAATAACATAGTAGTGAGCTTTTATAAACCACAGGTTAAAGGATGAGGGCTGCCATGACGCATACAGAGAGGCTGAGATCAGAGAGTCAGCTAAAATGGATCAGGAGGAACAATGAATCCTCTTGTTCTGAGTTATATTTATGAGTACTTCATTGCACCTAAAGTTCATATTTTATTGGCTAGGCCGTGGGGTTTCCCCATTTGCTCATCTCTTAAAATAACACCCCTGGCTAAAATTTCCTATAAAACACACAGTGCTACAGCAGGCAGAATGTGTCAACCCTGAAAACAGCTCATTTAGTTAGGAAGTGGGGTACAGGGGGCCGGAATAGGTTTGTATTTTGTATTGTATTTTGAGATGATTTCTATGGAAGAATGACTGTAAAATGAATATAACAGGAGTGGTTTTGTAGGCTTGTACTTTGGCCAGAGATTACAGTATTACAGAGAGATGCTCCAGAGGTCAAATCAAGCCAATAGTTTCCGACCTTTTCAAGCAGTTGTAGTAGATTATGTGGGCAGCATCACTCGCTCTTTGTCTCCTCCTATTCAGTGATGTGTGCTGTATCCACAATGACAAGAGTAGAGCTTGGAGCTGCCCATATTCAGGTTGGGGCATGCACAACTGATAGATGGCAATGGCACATTACGTCGTGGCACAGAGGCACATTATTAAAGTGATGTTTGGAAGTCTAGACAGCAAGTCAGGAAAACGAGAGGTATCAATGTTAGTACATTGTATACCTTCGTTGCTGGCAACTAACAAACTAAGAAAACAAATTCCTCCAGTGCTCCCTTTTAGAATACTGAAGGTTTATCCAGACCTTAGCAGAATGACCAATAATATTTTCATTCAGATAAAGAATTTATATTTAGGGCCAAATTCTCTGATGCTGTATGCGATGTTACCTATAAGCTCATGCGATAAATAAATCTGTTAGTCTTTAAAAGTGCCACAGGACTCTGTTGTCTTTCTACAATAGACTAACACGGCTACCCCTTTGGAATTTAATATTTTACCCATTCATGTCTAGAGAATTTCGCCCATGGAAACCCTTTTTTACACATAGACTTTGAAATTAATTTGATTTCTGCACCACTATATTACTGTTTTTAGCACTCATGTATTTAAACTGTAGCCAAATGATTGAAATTTTGTAAAGCCCTAAAGGCCTATTCAGTTCCTGCACATAAGAACATAAGAATAGCAATACTGGGCCAGACCAATGGTTCACCTAGCCCAGTATTCTGTCTTCCAAAAGTGACCACTGTCAAATGGTTCAGTGGGAATGAATAAAACAGGACAATTTTTAAACGATCCGTCTCCTGTCAACCAGTCCAAGCATCTAGCAGTTAGAGGTTAAGGAACACCTGGAGCATGGAATTGCATCCCTGACCCTCTTGGCTAATAGACATTGATGAACTATTCTTCATGAAATTTATCTAATATTTTTAAGCCAGTTTTACTTTTGGCCTTCACTGCATCCCCTAACAATGAGTTCCACAGGTTAATTCTATGCTGTGGGCAGAGGTACTTCCTTTTGTGTGTGTGTGTTTTTAATCTGTTGCTATTAATTTCATTGGGTAACCTCTGGTACTTGTGGTATGTGAAGGTATGTGTCCTTATTCACTTTCTCCATACCATTCATCATTTTATATACCTCTTTTGTATCTTTTAGTTGTCACTTTTCCAAGCTGAACAGTCCCAATCTTTTTAATCTCTCCTTATATCGGCCCCATTCCATATCACTAATCATTTTTGTTGCCCTTTTCTGTATCTTTTCCAGTTCTAATATATCTTTTTTTGAGATGGGGGGACCAGAATTGCAAGCAGTGGTCAAGGTGTGGGTATACCATAGATTTACATAGTGGCATTATTATATTTACTATTTTAATCTGTAAAGACATTAACAATTGTTTTTATTTATGAAGAAAAAGGTCTTTAATCTGTGAAGTTTAAAAAAGGGTGGCTGGAGATATATATATTTATATCCCAGGGAAGGGGTGGGAGAGTGGAGCCTGGCCTCTGGGCCAGCCCGCCTTGCCCCCAGGATGGAGCAGCCCACCCAGGGGTGGGGTTGGGAGTGGAGCCCAGCCTCTGCGCTACCCTGCCCCACCCCCGGGGGCAGAGCAGCCGGCCCAAGGGAGGCAGGAGCATGGGACCCAGCCTCTGGGCCAGCCTGCCCTGCCCACCCCAAGCACTAGGGAGTAGGCACCCTTAAAGGCCGGTTGGCCCGTCCCCCCCGCCCCCTCCCCCCAGATGGTTCTGTAAACAGTATGCATTTTAATATAGCTAAATGTAAGTGTATAGGAACAAAGAATGTAGGCGATAATTACATAATGAGGGCCTTTGTCCTGAGAAACAGTGACTGAAAAAGATTTGGGGGTTGTAGTGGATAATCAGCTGAACATGACCCCCCAGTGTGACACTATGGCCCAAAGAGCTAATGTAAATCCTATGTTCCATAAACAGGGTAATCTTGAACAGGAGGAGAGAGGTTATTTTATTTCTGTGTTCGGCACTGGTGTGAACATTGCTGGAATACTGTGCCACTTTTGTGGCCAAGAATTTAAGAAGGATGTTGATAAATTAGAGAGGGTTCAGAGTCACAAGAATGATTACAGGATTAGAAAACATGCCTTATAGTGATAGATTGAGCACCTAGTCTATTTAGTTTATCAACAAAAAGGTTAAGGGATGCCGTGATTACAGTCTGTAAGTACCGTGATGGGGAAAAATATTTAATAATGGGTTCATCCATCTAGCAGAGAAAGGTATAATATGACTCCAAGGCTAGAAGTTGTAGCTAAACAAATTTGGACCGGAAGTAAGGTGTAATTTTTTAACAGTGAGAGTAATTAATCATTGGAACAAATTACCAAGGGTCACTGTGGATTCTCCATTACTGATGATTTTTAAATCAAGATGAGATGTTTTTTTCTAAAATTGTGGGGAAGTTCTAATGATCAGAGTGGTCCCTTCTTGTCTTAGAATCTATGAATAAAACCAAACCAAAGGAAGGGATGTAGTGGGACGCCAAACAGGGCTCTGTTTTAGATAAGGTGGAGAATGGCACCTCCTCACCCATGATGTAGAGAACCATGGGATTATTTGAAGCTACTCTGCAAAAGAGGTGTGAAAGGGGGAAAAAAGTAGAGATCCTGGGAGTGGATGATGGAAGCACAGAGGTAATGTCAGGCTCAGCATGCAGCCAACCGACAGCAAGTGGTTTTGCTGTGAACTGTGATGTGCAGCATGCTCAGGCAATCGCTCAAGAATAAGACAGTTTTGGAGCAGATGTTCCAGAGGTTCTTTAACCCAGAGTTCTCCCAGGTTGCCTGTAAGTACTAGGTCTTTTCTGACCTGCATGAAATAGATTGCTATTCTGAGGTCTAATTGGTCCCCCTCAAGTGAATGACTCTTGGTATATGTAATGTAGAAGGCTACATAGAGGTTGAGCTGCTGAAGAGTCAACCACAGCCACAGTTGCCATCCAAGGAACAACTAGGGAGAAAACCAAAGAGATTGTTTCCAAACAAAAGTCCCTTGCCTCAGTTTCTCCATCTGTAAAATAAGGATTAAGTTACCTACATGCCTTCTGAGCTCTAATTCACTAGGACAAACCTTGTCTTCTATCACCAAGTGCAGAGGGCCAAAGATGTTTTAGAATTCGTCTAGGACTGTGGATTCACCTACTGGTGGAGGCAGAATTTGAGGAACCAACAAGAGGTTAGAGTCCCCTGTTTGACCTGTGGAGGTAGAAGTGGTGAATCTGCAACCACGTAAACTCTGTTGCCTTTGCCCCTGCAGAGGTAGAGCAGCAGCCCTGGAGAGCTACTGGTCTTCAGACTTTCTGTCCACATGACCTCTTTTTACTCTGGCAGTGCACTTTGTATAGGATTTAGCTCTTGATAGCCTTCTAGCCCCTTGCACTTGTACTGTGTGTTCTTCCTGGGCATTTCAGAATGTCATTGTTTTAAAAAGAGATGTCAATGGATTGCTGTGAATTATAACCTTAAAGACTTATTTGTTGGTTAAGAGAGTCGTGGTAGATGAAACAAATAATTATTAAGATTCTAGCAGTAAACCTCAGATTGAAGTTCTGGGGAAGCTACCTGAGTCACTCAGGTGTTGAGACTTACCTCGTTCATAACTATAAGGTATACAATTATACAAACTTACCATGAAATGTCTCTACAAAATAAAAATAAAATAAAGAAAACACAGAAAATCTCTTTAGTTTAATACACTTCTAAAAAAAATCATTCTGTGATGCAATATTTTTCTTCATCAATACTGTACGGCCTTAGCAGTGCTGCCTGTTTGGACTAGTGTTTATCAGATGACCATCTAACCCTTTTGTTAATTGTGCTTAATTGCATCCTGTTGCAACATTTTGAATAAGGATGAGAGAGTTCCTGGCTCTACCAAGAGAAGTTGAGGACTAATAACAATTTTTGAGTTTAGTGCTGGAGATGCTGTGTAACCTCTTATTTAGTTCAGGGAGAGTTGAAAGTTGCTTAGTGGCTTGCAGGGTTAGTTCTTTAAACTCCTGTATTTCACAAGGAAGATCCAAGGTACCTGTAAGAAGAGCAGGATCAGGCACTGCTGATAAGGACCTGGAGCTCTAAAGGTTTCAGTGCGGCTCTGAGGAGAATTAATTCCTTGTAGCAGCAGCCATGACTGGTGTTCAAAGACAATAACCTGAGAGCGCTTCTGGTCTCATGAAAGAATTTACTCTTTCTTTTCAGAACGTCTCCCTTTCATTTGTCTAGTGCTGTCATCTTTCCTGAGCTGATTGTGAGTCTCATGATGTTTCGTAGTGTTCTTGGAGTCTTGTGACTTATGTAAGAAATTCAGCTTTTGAGGTTTCTTTTTAATGAAGTTTTGAGTGCTGTGGTTGCAGCGAAAAATGTGAACCTTCAATGTTCAAAAAAGGCAAGTAAAAAGAACCTGAACTTTATTTTTTTAACATTGCATGTTTTTTTAAGTCAGTCCCATGATTTGGATGTTCGTGTGTCTAACTCATGAATTTTGAACATTAGGGTTGATGATACTGCCTCCCTGCCCATTAGGGACTGTATTTCTATCAGCCCTTTTACCATGCAGGAAACATGGGTGTAGTTGCCAACAAATAGCATTGCTATTGCTTTGTTATTGAGATCTCACAAAGTTTTCAAAGTACTTCATGTCTGAAAATTGATGGAAAAAAAGAAGCAATAAAATAAAGTCAGATGGGCAGATTTTCAGGGGGTGTAAAATAATTCACCTCTATTAACTTCAGTTAAACAATGCTGATGAACATCAGCTGAGGATCTTCTCTCAAGATTTTAAAAAGAGTATGTTTTCAAATGATGATTAAAGATAGAGATAATTAACCTCCTACGTGGTCTGTGAAGAAGTAAATATGGTTGTGGAGCATTGTAGAAGAAGTCCTGTTAAACAATATTTGAGGTTCGGTAGTTGGAAATTATAAACTGCTTGACTCTGGATTGTAAGAACCTAGGGAGACATGACACTAACTCATGAACCTGGCTGTGAAAAGAAAAGCATTCTTGAAATACAAAATCAGTACTAAGTTTTTGAGATAGTCAAGGCGAAACTTGCAGATTAGGGTCCTATGTTCGCATTTACATATGTCAGACACGATCATTCTTTCAGTTTGTTTTGTCATGATCCTGCTTGGTTTAAAAAAGCAATCACAACAAGCTGAATATTTCAGTAGCCTAATCAAAAGGAGAGAAAGACATGAATGAGTTCTCAGCATCAGCCAAAAATAAATATAATTGAAATAATAGAATATGATGTGATGACTTTAAAAGAAATGTTGCTTGTATTCTGGTGAACTTTACAAGGGATGTTTATTGTAAGACAATAGTAATGCTTATCAGTGAGTCAGTTTAAGCTGGCACTTCAGAATATAGCCATTTCCTCTTTTTAATGCCTATAGTGAACTATTTTAGATATGCCATATCGTAGCTCTTCATTTTTGCTTGTTCCTTTATAGCCACATGAAAATATATAGCTGCTGCTGAAGACTTTAGATTACCCTTTTGCATTCTAAAATTATGCTTATTGAGGCTCTATAGCATACACTAATGTGTGGATAGAGACTACTTTTTCTTATTCAATCATAAATTCCAGAGTGATACCAGATTTCAATATATCTAAAATCTCCTCCAACTTAAATTCTAAAACTAAAGACCAGTTATTTCAAATGGATATACACAAAAGGTCATGCTCACTTTTGCATGTTTGATACAGATGTGCAAATACCACAAAGTGCATGTACAATGGGGAGTTGTGTACGTACCCTAGACTAGGTTAGTGTGCAAACATCAGACATTTTGAATGCTGGGCTTTATAGGATTTCCAACTCTATATACACAGTACTACTTGCTGCCCTGTGTGAAAGCCTGTTTTGGACCAGTGGGATATATTGTGGCCTGCTCCAACCAAATTGTTCCAGTTTGCCTTCAGGAGAGGAACATGCATCATCAAGAATAAAAAAAGCAAGGCAGTCTCAAAAGGTAGGGTAGGATCATAAGATGGGCAATAGATAGTTCCAAATGACATTTAATAGAAAAATAGGTCTATCATCAGAGATCAGGCCAGTAGACATTTTTAGTCCCAGGAGAAACAAGAGTATAACATAAACAGTGGAAAAGACAAAGGTAGATGCTGCACTCTATTGTAAATATCAAATTTTCTTCATAGTCCTGGCTCTACAAACATTATCATTTTGAAATTAAAAAAAAAAAAAAGTTCCAGTTTAGGGCTCAATTGATCAAGCAAAAATATCTGTCTCTTAAATTTAAGTTCTGTTAACAGACAAGCAGCCAGAGTAGTAACACATAAAATACGTTTTGAGACTGTTAATTATTCCAGAGATTAATTATATTGATGAATGACTCCACTATCAACTTCAAAAGGGGTAGCCATGTTCGCCATGTTCAGCAAAACAAACAAGGCTTCTGGTGGGGCTTTTAAAGACTAACATGTTTATTTATCGCATGAGGTTTGGGGGGACAAATAAACGTGTTAGTCTTTAAAAGTGCTCCAGGACTCCTTGTTTGTTCTACTATGAATGTGAGTATTCTGATTGCCTTGCTCTCCTAGGAGTCCTAAACAATGGACAGGTACGTGCTATTGGGGTAGGCATCCATTGTGGTGCTACCCATGGCTAGCCTGAGTTCTCCGAGGGCAGGCAACTCTGCATGGCTATGTCTACACTTGCTAAAATTAGTTTGAATTAGTTAGTTCGAACTAACTAATTCAACTAATTTTAGTTAGTTCGAATTAGCTTAATTTGAACTAGCATGGCCCCACTGGAATATTAGTTCGAACTAAGCAAGCACTTGCTTAGTTTGAATTAGCGATACCCATTCATTTCAATGGCCGGTTAATTCGAACTAAGTAATTAGTTCGAATTAACATGGCCACATTGGTTAATTCGAACTAGTTAATTTGAATTAACCCCTTAGGTTCGAATACCCTATTCGAACTTATTAGTTCGAAATAAGGCAGCCCTTAATTTGAACTAACTAAAGCCTAGTGTAGCCATGGCTTTAGTTTGTTTGAATTAAGCCTCCTTAATTCGAACTAACTTGCCAGTGTAGACATAGCCCATGAGCTGGATGCTCCCACTACCCCAGGAGCAGGGAAGAAATGTGCATGTGTGTGTGGGGAAGGCGTGTTTTTCAAGAAGCTGCTTGATTTGCAACACCTGGAGCATGGTGGTAGAAAGGAGCAAGGTAGATTTAGAGTCATGCGATCTTCCTCAAATTTAATGCCCCTCTCTTTTAACCTGTTGACAAAGGTAAGGTACTGCAGATTGTAAGATAATTGTTTAAAGAATTTATCCATGAAGTGGTGAATTCCAAATTCACTTTCATTATTCAGGAAAGAGTCCAGAGTTCAATTGTGGAACGTGGATAGTTAAGCAGAAGTGCTCAGTGTGAGAAATGTTAGCATGCATAAGCAACATTTCCATCATTCCCATCATATCATTTGTCCAGGAGTAAATTATGATCCAAACATGAAGCAAATACTGTGGCTTTGATTCCTATTAGAAACATGTCCCAGGATGTTATCACTAAGAATGAAATATCCTTTGGGGTGTGACAGATTTCATCATGCTTTAAATGAACTGCAGTTTAGCAGTTGTAGTTCACAATAATCAATAAAACAACACTGTTCAATAATTTGCAGAACTAGCACACAGAAGGCACAAAATATATAGGGTGGCTTAAGTCTGCTAGTATAAATATGTGTAGTTACAAGGATTTCAATTTTAATTTTAACCTTATTAATGCAGGATCTGGCTCACAATATGTTAAATTATAATATTTTTGCGATCTTTATTGTATTTACAATGTCTCACTAGGAAAATATTTAATGTGCAAAGTAATTTTAAAGTAATCATGTATAATACATTTTTCTGTGCTCTTTAAATTGTATGTTCTGCAATTTTTCATTTTTACTTCTAATCATTGTTACAATTAGCCTAATTTTGTTTAGTCAAAGTTAAAATTCAGCATTTTAAAATTAAATAGTTGGAAGTTCAGCATTCAGCACAGTTATTGGTAATCATAGTGTATTGGCCTACTCTGCCAATGAGCATTTGAAGGGTTAAACTTTAATTCCCGGTTTTCTTAATTTGCTTTAATCTAGTTTTATTTCATGTAAAATGTGATTCACGGCTAATTCTAAATCGATTGGTAGTGTAGGTGATGTTAACATGTGAGTAACCCACTAAAGTAGGTAAATTTTAGGTAGCAAAACTAGAATGATTCAGACCTTATTAAGGCACTTTGGCTATGTCTAAACTAGAAAAACTTAGGGCGACTTTGTTAAGTGGACTTAATAAGGTCAACTTTAAGTCGACTTAAAGTTGACGTTATTAAGTCCCCTTAACAAAGTGGACTAAGTCGTCTTAACTTTAAGTCGACTTAGTCCACTTTGTTAAATCGACCAAATCATCCTTAAATCAATTTAATAAAATCGACTTAAGGGTTACTCCACATCCACACCGTCCTTAAGTCGACTTCAGGAGTCGACTTAAGGCTTAAGTCAACCTAATGAGTGAATCTAATTAAGTCAACTTAAGCTTTCATTAAGTCGACTTAAGGAATTTCTTAAGTCGACTTAATGAATGTCTGGTATAGACAGGGAGTAATTTAGGTCGACTTTCGCCTCCTTAAGTCAACCTAAATTGCCAGTGTAGACATAGCCCTTGATTCTGAAGTAAGAAGGTACAGCTGCATGCCTCTCAGCTGAATTCAGTAATGCTTTGGAAAGATGGTATTAAATAATGCATAAAGTTGGTCTGAAAATGTGTAAGTGGTAGAATAATTTTACCATGATTTGGTGGAAGGGGGCATATAGGCTACATCTACACTGATAAATTAAGTCGATTTAAGCTTGCTTAAGTCGACTTAATTTACCCTGCGTCTACATTACAGTTTTCTTAAGCCCTGCCCACCCTGACCCTATGCCCTGCCAGGGTTCCTGTCCCCCTTTGCCCCATTGTACCTAGGTACAATGGGGCAAAGATTGAGCTCCCTGGCATTGGGCAAGGGGTACTCCCCCTGCCCCCGTGGACCTCCCCTAGGTCCCCCTAGCCCCACAAAGTCAACCTAGAGCGTCCAGTGTGGATGCTCTAGGTCGACTTTGTAAGTTCCCCTTCAAGTCAACTTTAATTTTAAGTGTGGACATAATAAGTCGACTTAGTTAAAGTCGACTTAAATTACCCAGTATAGACATAGCCATAGTGAGAGAAGTAACAAACAGAAGGATAGAAAATAAAATTTGTTTTAACTTGTACACCCTTGACAGTTGCCTTATGGTCTGACATTTTCCTTCAGTTTTCTCACAAGTTACACTCCATCTCTAAATTCTTTGAATGCTGAATCAGTTATAACTTATACCCATTTTCTGACCAACTTTTCCCCAGTGTATAAATTGCATTATTGTTCAAACTTTGCTGACCCCAAAAGTAAGAGACTTGAATGAGGTTGCACAAGGTGTAAGTTAAGGCAGAATTTGGTGCTGAAAGTTTCAAGAATAAGAAAAAAGAAATGTGTGTGTATTCCTTTGATTCCTGCATGTACTGTAGATTCACCTCAGGAATCTGGATTTGAAATATAACCTGACACGTTCAATAGCAATAAAAGTTTCAGAGCTCTCATTGTATACAGCTAGTTCTCAAGCAGATTTTTTTCTGTGGTTCACTAATCAGCAGGCTGTGTTGGCCTCACATCCTGACCTTTAGGTTTGGAAAGAAATCTGGCTATAATTGTTACCTTTCATTGCAACTATTTGGTATGGAAGAAAACTAGAGCTAAATATTAGGAACAATATTAGATTGACAGACCATACCAATATGTACTTTATTTTTCTAAACCATGGCTGACTTAACTGAAATATAGTTGTCTTAATTGAAAAAAGCAGAGAAAGTTAATATCTTTGCTCACATGGTGTTAGGATGAATTATCTCGTGCCTTCATTAATCAGGGACTGTATAGTAGAAATTAGTCTCTTAACAGGAAATGAAATAAATGTGGAAAATTTGACTTCCTGCTTGAAATGGGAGCTATAATATAGTCTGATCTAGACCTACATGATACTTCATTTCTGAAAGACTTATTTTCCTGAGTGAATGGTAATGCCAACCCAATACCTAATGGATATTCTGTTTTTGAGTAAGGTTATTGGTGTACAGTACGCTTATATAATATTGTTTTCATATAATTTAAGTTCCAAAGGGGTAGCTGTGTTAGTCTATTGCAGAAAAACAGAGTCCTGTGGCACTTTTAAAGACTAACAGATTTATTTATCGCATGAGCCTTCGTGGGAGAAAATCCCACTTTGTCAGACGCTTTGAAGATGGGAAACTTACAGAATGGGAGGAAAATAAATAATTAAATCCCAGGACTCTGTTTCTTTTTCATATAATTTAAATAAATGGAATGGAATAAAATAAAGGGTCCTTATTTTTCACAAGAAAAACACTTAGTCCAGGTTCCTCCTTAAGTCATCTCACTTTGTGACATAGCAGCAGCACAGAACAGCCCTGAAACTCTCAGCTGTCTCTGAGAGGAACAGCTGAAACCATCACTGTGGGCACGGAGCCAGAGTGAGGAGCCCTATCCTATCCTTACCTCCACCAATTTTAAGTGGCATGGTGGGAGAAAGAGCACAGTCTCAGACTGCTCTGATATATGCCAGGGAACTAGACTGAAACACAGTTGGCCCAGGTTAAGTGAAATGGAAAGATGGTTGTGCTGGGTGATGCAAGGATCAAGGCTACAGGATTCAGTGGGAGTTTTGTCTCTTCAGGACCAAAGGATCAAGCCTTAGATATAATGGGGAAAAAAAGAAAGAAAAAGGAAATTACTTTGTTCTCTTTCATTTTTTGTTGTTCTGATGGTAAAAAACCATAGCATTTCCCCATGTTCTTCAGTTCCAAAACCCTGTTCCAATAGGAATTAGTCTATGTATTTTTCACAGTTACTTATCTGTACAATTTCACTAGCAAGTATCAAACACGCATAGGGACGACAAAGCATCGTTTTCCCACTTACAATATCAACAACTGAAAACCTTCCAGAATTTAATAATTTTTGGGTCAGCTGCAGTGTAATACTTGTTTTGACTTGTAAAGTGAGTGCATATGACTTGGAGGGCATACATTGAATGAGTACCATATGTTTACAAATTAACTTTTCACCAAAATGGTTAATGAAGTGAGACTGGTTATTTCTTCAATATAATATATATATATATATATATATTTCAGTGATATTTTAGACTATATAAAGTAAATGGAAGATACTGCTGGTAATCCCATTACAGGTAGAGCATTCTGATAGCTTACTCACGGCAAGATAGATACAATTGGGTTTCTTTGCAGTGACTCATGTCGGAGTCTGTGCAGGAGGGGCACTGACCGGTACTGTGATGTTGTCCCTGGGAGTTTTTGGAAGTATTGAAGAGACATGGACTCTGGAAAACTCTGTGGGGATATTGTGATGACTTGAAGTGCTTAAAGTAATTAAAAAGAGGGATAAATCGATTTTACTACAAACCTTTCCACTCTTCACTCTCTCACACACAATTTTCTTTTTCTCCTGGCCACATGATCAGTGTCTGCCATTTATTAAAATTGATTATATAACATGGATATTTTGAGAGGAACGTTACCATCACAGAGACGCAGCTAACCAATAAAAACCCTTTTGTTCTCAAAAAATTTTTTAAAAAAGCAACCTGTGGTGTTACAGCAGGTCTTGGCAAAAATTTAACAACAAAGTGCTTAATATTCAGAATTCATGATTATTACAAAATACTTAATACTGCAATAAATTATTAACAAAAATTATATGAATGATAAATAATTAAAACTAATTCACCCTTGTAAGAAGTGAACAAATTGCAGTTTTGTTATATTACCCTTGATTTATTTAACCATAGTTCTCTTCCTCTCTAAGGCTGAGATCCAGTGTCTACTGCTATGAATGAAAGTATTTCTATAGACTCCACCACTGCTTTGGATCATGCCCTAATTCATATATTTCAATAATTTTAGTAATTACTAAAACAATATTATGAAATGACTCGATTCAATTAACATTAATCACCTGATTATTTTTTTTTATTGAAACTTGCATTACCCACACATCATTTTATTAAACAGTAGAAAGTATATTTCAGTTCAGCTAAGGACAACTGGGCAAAATCTACTCAGCTGAGCTGGTAAACATATAGAATAACCTTCTTGGCTTCAATGCAATGACCCTGGACTTGAAGCAAAATTTGACCCATCAGATTCCATGTTTTGTAATTTTATAAAAAAGACCATTATATATAAAATCTATTTATATTATGTTTTCAAAACCACTTCTGGAGACCTATAATTATCTTAAATACAATCAGTGCAGTAATAACAAATGCAGCATCTTTCAAATATACAGTCTTTCAATAAAAACTCTTCCCGGACCAAAAGTACTGAAATGAAAATATAACTTACTGCAGACTCAAGCGAAATTCTCATTGATTTGGTAATGGCTTTGTTTGAATAGGAAATACAGAATATGACTCCTAGAGTTCTATCAAAGGGCGTAAACTTTACAATATGTAACTGTAACTGTTATACTCAAGTTCTCTGTTTAAAATATTTTTTTTTTATTATCACTCAGGTTGTTAAAGTATTTTTCATTGCAGTTCAACTTAGATTCTGTTCAGCTAAAATATCCCTGAATCTTCTAGAAGACTGTTGGCTTTGTGCAAAGGCAACTAAAAATCAGTGAAAAGATTGCCATTGACCTCAATGAATATTAAATCAGGTCCTGCATGTTTAGGGCTTCCAGAGTACAAGCAGTGAAATATATAGTTGTTGAATTAAGCCTATTTCTAGTTTGTAAAATTTAGACTTTCCACTTTCCACACTGTGCAAGCCTATACAAAGATAAGCAGCTTTAAAAAGACAGTTTGTAGGTGTAAGGCAGGCCTCCTCATGTGTTTGAAGTGCAGAATTCTAATGGTGGCCTGAATATGGCTCTTCATTTTTCTTCAGTGCATTAAATTAAAATATTTGCATAAAGGAAAACAATGGCTTTATCTTTCACCTGCTCTAAATGATATCACTTCTACTATCTGCACACCGTCAGGAAGTTTCTTCAGTTTGTCTTTTCGTTGTTGTTGTTGTTAAGTACGTTGTTATACAAAGGGTAGCCATAGGAAGGAAGAATAGACTTCTAGTAACTGAATTTTTGGAAAGAGGAGCAAGACTGGGTTAAATGGCTGTTTGATGTCTGTCTTTTCACAGTAGCACAATAGCTAATTCCTGGGGCCTCTGACCCTTTAGTGTCCTGTAACAGAGTATTTGCATTAATCTGTTGCTTATCTGTCACCTACCACATTTGATATTTCTAGCCTCTGCTTTCAATTATCAGTCATTAGAGGAAGGACTGAGTAATTTCAGGAGAAATCTCCTGGGACCTTTGACCTGTTTTGTCAGATAACCACAAGTATTTACTGTAGATAAACTATCATTTCATTGTATTCAAGATGTAGATGAGTTTGTAGTATATCAGCTTACTGTAACCTCTCTCACCTTGAGACAGTTAAAATGTTAGTGCTTGTGCAAAGAATTCAAACAGTGAAATTTAGTGAGATTAGGATAAGTGACCTGTTACAGTCACGTGGGCTATAAGCCCCACAAGTCTGCCGTTTAAGTATATTTAACAACCAAACAATAAGCTAAATAGTGAAATTTCACTGCCTTAATATGTGTAAGTATAATATGTAGGAAAAGATCTTGGTGATCGTAGAGGACTTCAATTACATTGACGTGTTGAAAGTCTCATGCTTTTAGTACTAAACCCTTCTTGGAATATCTAAACTTTATAGATGACAATTTCTTAACTCGAAAAGTGGTGCAGCCAACAGGAAGGAATTCTCTCGTACAGCTTGTCTTTAACATTTAAAAAGGAAATGATCAGAGAACAAAAACTTACGGATACCTTAGGTAGAGGTCATCATAACTTGATCATATTTATAATGTGCAACCAGATTAAAGTCCAGACTAATAATACATACATAATAATACATACATACATGTGGTGTGTTAATTGGACCAATTTCAAAAAGCTAAAAACAATTATGAAGCAAATCAGCTGGGAGGAAGAATTTAATCAGAACAATCATTTAAGAACACCTTATTAAATGCCAAAAAAACACTAACCTGTACTAGTTAAGAAATGGATTTGGTTTACTGGGGGAAATGAAGGTGCACATGAAAGAAAGGGAAAGTTGATAGTAATGAATATAAATCAGAAGTTAATCTATTTTCTACAGTTCCTAACAGAAGCAAAGGGACATAAAAAGAAATCTATGGCCAGCAAAATTAAGGACTATAAAAAGGATCTTTTTTAAAATAGATTAGGAATAAAGAGGATCCTGACTATGATACTGATTCCTTACTAGATTGAAATGGTAGAAATAATAATAATAATAATAATTAATACATGAATACTGTAGAAAGGGCAGAAATATTCTATAAATATTGATGTTCCATATTTGGGGGGAAACAAATGATATAATCTCCTCATATGGGGATGATAAAACACTCTCCATTCCTGTAGTATCTCAGGAGGATGTTAAAAAGAAACTACTAAAATTAGACAATTTTAAATCAGCAGTTCCAGACAGCTTGCATCCAAGAACTTTAAAAGAGATAGCTAAGGAGCTCACTGGCCTGTTAATGTGGGTATTCAGGGGTCTTGGAGCACTCTAGAAGTTTAAGAAGAGTGTAACAAACCTAATCCTGTGCACATTTTTTAAAAGGATAAACGGTATAACCTAGGTACTTGTAGGACTGTCAGCATGATATTGAATCTGGGCAATATAATGAAACAGATGCTATAATAAAAATGGAACGAATGCAAGTCAACATGTGTTTATGGAAAATAGATCTTGTCAAGCTAACTTGATATAAATTTAACATGACACACAATGAATGGATTAAAATCTGGCTAAGAGAGATATCTCAAAATGTAATTGTAAAAGGGGAATTGTCAGGTTTGTTTCCAGTGGGGTCCTGTAGGGAATCAGTTCTTGATTCTACTCTATATTTACCATTTTTATCAATAATCCAGAAGAAAACATAAAATCATCACTGATAAAATTTTCAGGTGGCACAAACATTGATGGAGTGGTAAATAATGAAGTTGACAGGTGTGGGGGAGATTAGTATGCTCCAGACTGCAACATGTCCTGAGCAGCCTGAATCAGACAGCACCCACCTACCTATTCTCTGCTGACCACATCTGGACCCAGAGCTTCTAGGCAGAGCAGGAAGCTGCCCTGGGTGGCAGAGTTGGTGTGAGTGGTGGGTCATGAGTAGGATCACCCCTGTTCCTAACTGCTTGGGAACGGGCATCGAGGGATACATATCTCACCAGGCAGCCACAGCAGGAAGAGTGATATATGGATATGACACATATACCATATAGAGAGCTGCATGTGCAGTTAACTACTGATCTAGGAACAAAGAATGTAGGCCGTTTTTATAGGATGGGGACTCTATCCTTGGAAGCAGCACAAACAGTAACTTTAAAAAATATTTTGGGAGAGGAAGGTAGCAGATAATCAGCTCTACATGAGCTCCCCATGTGATTCTGTGCAGCTAATGGGGTTGTGGATTGTAAAAACTGGGGAATTGTGAGTAGAGAGGTTATTTTACCTCTATATTTGCACAGGTGTGATGGCTGATGAGTCCAGTTCAGGTGTCTGCTATTTATTTATTTAATTGGAATATTAAATCCAATCAAGCCAAACCACAACATTCTTATCCATGTAGAAGGATCTACAGGAAGTTGTCATTTTGGATTTCTCACCAATATGGGTCATAGTTTGACGTGGCTTCCCACATCAACATAATGGACTGTCTCTAAAATCCACAATTCAAGAAGAATGTTCATAAATTGGAGAAAATTCAGATGAGGATGATTAAAGGGTTAGAAAATTTTTCTTACAGTGATAGATCAAAGAACTCAAGTCTGTTTTGCTTAACCAAGAGTAGTTTAATGGGTGACTGGATTACAGTCTGTAAGTATCTGTATGGAGAATAAATATTTAATAATGGGCTCAACAGTGAACCCAGTGGCTAGAACCACTATGGCAATGATCTGGAAGTTCTAATTCAGACTGGAAATAAGCGTCCTGGGAGGTATGTTGCCTGCCAGGGGCCAGTATCCGAGATGTTATGAAGGGATTGTTGAGAATCATCCGGCCCTCTGACTACTACCCCATGCTACCTATCCATGTGGGCACTAATGATACTGCAAGATGCGACCCTCAGCAGATCAAAAGTGACTACAGGGCTCTGGGAGCGCAGGTGAAGGAGTTCGGTACGCAGGTAGTGTTCTCTTCGATCCTTCCGGTGAAGGGTAGGGGCCCGAGCAGAGACGGATGCATCCTGGAGGTGAATGCCTGGCTGCGAAGATGGTGTTACCAAGAGGGCTTTTGCTTCCTCGACTACGGAGTGCTGTTCTAGGAGGAAGGACTGCTAGGAGGAGATGGACTCCACCTACCGAGGAAGGGAAAGAGCATATTTGGACATAGACTGGCTAACCTAGTGAGGAGGGCTTTAAACTAGGTTTGAAGGGGGGAGGTGACCAAAGCCCACAGATAAGTCACAACGGGTGCGTCTACACTTACAAATTAAGTCGATTTAAGCTTGCTTAAATTGACTTAATTTAATCTGCATCTACACTACAATTTCCTTAAGTTGACTTAAGCTGCTGCTTAAGTTGACTTAAGGAAATTTAAAGTCGACTTTATTAAACCTGGTTTAAAGTTGACTTTACTGGCGAAGTCGACTTTATAAAGTTGACTTAGCCAGTGTAGATGCAGATTAGCCCTAAATCGACTTAAAGTTGATTTAAGGGCTCCAGGGCTCCCCCACTGCCCTCCCTGCCAGGGTGGCTAGCACAGCCAGAGTCTGGCGTGCCCCCCCACAGGGCAGGACACAGCCCTGCCCACCCCGCTCCTGTGCCCTGCCAGTGTCCCTGTCCTGCTCAGCCCCCATTGTACCCAGGTACAATGGGGCAAATGCTAAGCACCCTGGCACTTGGCAAGGGGTGCCCCCCTGCCACTGTGGACCAGTCCCAGGTCCACCTAGCCCCTACAAGTCGACTTAGGCATCCAGTGTGGATGCTCTAAGTTGATTTGGCAAGGTCCCCTTGAAGTCAACTTAATTTTGAGTGTGGACATGCTAAGTCGACTTATTTGGCCAAGTGTAGACATAGCCAATGAGAGAGACCTGGGGAAGGGATAGAACTTGGGGGAACCGGGGCTGTAGCAGCAGGGATAAAAGAGACACTAGTCAGAACTGGGGGCGGGAAATCAAATCATTGTCTTAGGTGTTCTAAATGAAGCCCTAATACCTGAGGTAAGTGGGGAAGAGGACACTGGGAGAAAATGCAAGGAGGAAGATGCAACAGGAGAGATAATCGACAGAGGAAAGTAGGACAATCAGCCCGGTATTTTAGATGCCTGTACACAAATGCAAGGAGCCTGGGAAACAAGCAGGAAGAATTGGTAGTACTGGCACAGACAAGGAATTATGATGTAATTGGAATAACAGAAACATGGTGGGATAGCTTGCATGACTGGAGCACTGCCATGGATGGGTACAAATTGTTCAGGAAGGACAGGCAGGGAAGAAGAGGTGGAGGAGTAGCGCTATATGTAAAAGAGTTGTATGACTGCTCGGCGCTCCACTATGAAAGTGGAAACAAGCCGGTTGAAAGTCTGTGGATTAAGTTTAGAGGAGAATGCAACAAGAGGGATGTCATGGTGTGTATCTGCTATAGACCACCAGAAACAGGAGGTGGATGAGGCATTCTATGGACAACTAGCAGAAGTTTCCAGATCACAGGCCCTCATGGGGGACTTCAATTACCCTGACATCTGCTGGGAGGGCAATACAGCAGTGCACAGGCAATCCAGGAAGTTTTTTGAGCTGAAACATAAAAGAGAAGCCTACAAGAAGTGGAAGCTTGGACAGATGACTAGGGAGGCATATTAAGATATTGCTCGGGCCTTCAGGGATAAAATCAGAAAGGCCAAGTGACAATTAGAGTTGCAGCTAGCAAGAGATGTGTACGATGACAGGAAGGGGTTATACAAGTATGTCAGGAACAAGAAGAGGATCAGGGATTGTGTAGGTCCCTTACTGAATGGAGCAGGTATCCTTGTGGTGGATGATGCAGAAAAGGCTGAAGTACTCAGTGCTTTTTTTTACCTCAGTCTTCACAGGGAGGGTCAGCTCCCAGGCTATTACACTGGGTAACACAGGGTGGAGAGGAGAGTGACCCTCAGTGACTGAAGGTCAGGTTAGGGACTACTTGGAGTAGTTGGATGTACACAAGTCTATGGGGCCAGATGAACTGCATCCAAAGGTGCTGACGGAGATGGCCGAGGTGATATCAGAGCTGCTGGCCATTATCTTTGAAAACTTGTGGTGAACGGGGGAATACCCAGAGGACTGGAAAAAGGCACATATAGTGCCTATCTTCAAGAAAGGGGAAAAGGAGGATCCGGGGAACTATAGACCAGTCAGCCTCACCTCAATCCCTGGAAAAATCATGGAGCAGGTCTGCAAAGAATCCATCCTGAAACACTTGGAAGAAAATAGAGTGATCAGGAACAGTCAGCATGGATTCACCAAGGGCAAATCGTGACTGACCAATCTGATTGCCTTCTGTGATGAGAAGACTGGATTCATGGATGCGGGAATAGCCGTCGATGTGATATACCTCGACTTTAGCAAAGCTTTTGATATGGTTTCCCACAGCATTCTTTTCAGCAAGGTGGATAGGAAACTGGCTAGATCATTGGGCTCAGCAGGTAGGAATCAATGGCTCGATGTCTACTTGGCAACCAGTAACGAGTGGAGTGCCCCAGTGGTCGGTCCTGGGGCAGGTTCTGTTCAACGTCTTCATTAATGATCTGGATGATGGGATAGATTGCACACTCAGTAAGTTCACGGATGACACCAACCTGGGGGGAATGGTCGACACTCTGGAGGGCAGGCACAGGATTCATGGAGACTTAGACAAATTGGAGCATTGAGCAAAAAGAAATCTCATGAGGTTCAACAAGGACAAGTGCAAAGTCCTGCACTTAGGATGGAAAAATCCCATGTACTGCTACAGGCTGGGGACCAATTGACTAAGAAGCAGCACTGGAGAAAAGGACCTGGGAGTTACGGTGGACAGGAAGCTGAATATGAGTCAACAGTGTGCTCTTGTTGCCAAAAAGGCCAATGGCATATTGGGCTGCATCAGTAGGAGTGTGCCAGCAGATTGAGGGATGTGCTTATTCCCCTCTATTCGACACTGGTGGGGCCACATCTGGGATACTGTGTCCAGTTTTGGCCTCCGCACTACAGAAAGGATGTTAACAAATTAGAAAGGGTCCAGGGGAGGGAAACAAAAAAGGATTAGGGGACTTATGAGGGGAGACTGGAAGAACTAGGCTTATGTAATCTACAGAAGAGAAGACTGAGGTGGTCCAAAGAGGAGGGAGCTAGGCTGTTCTCAGTAGTAACAAAGGACAGAACAAGGACCAATAGTTTCAAGTTTCAGCTTGGGAAGTCAAGGTTGGATATTAGGAAAAACTTTCTCACTAGGAGGGTGGTGAAGCATTGAAATGGGTTATCTAGGAAGGTGGTGGAATCTCCCTCTTTGGAAGCATTTAAGGCCCTGTTAAAACCCTGACTGGGATGATTTAGAGGGAGTAGTCCTGATTTTAGCAGGGGGTTGGACTATATGACCTCATGAGGTCCCTTCCAGTCCTAAGAGTTTATGGGTGCATCTACACTTACAAATTAAGTTGACTTAAGCTTGCTTAAATCGACTTAATTTAATCAGCGTCTACACTACATGTTCCTTAAATTGATTTAAGCAGCAGCTTAAGTCTACTTTACGAAAGTTAAAGTTGACTTTATAAAACCTAGTATAAAGTTGACTTTACTGGCGAAGTCGACTTTATTAGCCAGTGTAGGCGCAGATTAGCCCTAAGTCGACTTTGTCGACTTAAAGGTCTCCAGGGCTCCCCCACTGCCCTCCCTGTCAGGGTGGCTGGCACAGGCAGAGCCTGGCATGCCCCCCCACAGGGCAGGACAGAGCCCTGCCCACCCAGCTCCTATGCTCTGCCAGTGTCCCTGTCCTGCTCAGCCCCCATTGCAAATGCTGAGCCCCCTGGCACTTGGCAAGGGGTGCCCCCCCTGCCACAGTGTACCAGTCCCGAGTCCACCTAGCCCCTAGATGTCGACTTAGGCGTCCAGTGTGGATGCTCTAAGTCAATTAGGCAGGGTCTCCTTTAAGTCGACTTAATTTTTGAGTGCAGACATGCTAAATCGACTTAACAAAATCAACTTAAAGTCGACTTTAAGTCACCTTAGCAAAGTTGACTTATTTGGCCAAGTGTAGACATAGCCTATGATTTTATGTTACCAAGGACTGTGGTGGATACTCCATCTGTGACAATGTGTAAATCAAGATTGGATGTCTTTCTAAAAGATGTACTTCAGAAATTATTTTGGGGAGCCGTGGCCTGTATTATATAGGAGGTCAGATTAGATTGATAGCTGCTTCTGACCTTGGAAGTATGAAGTGAGAATGGGAACTTGAACACAGCAATGCTTGTAAAAATCATCCTATTACAACATCTTTATTTTTATTCAGTAGTTTAAGAAGGCTTGGGTTTTATGCACTTGTCGCACTTCACCAGTATCAGTGAGAAATGTTTTCAAAGCTTGGAAGACATGACTCTTATGTGAAATTAGTAATCCAATTAAACAACGTGCAAAATATCCCACATTGCACTGTATGAGCAATTGTAAAAAGATTAGGAATAGCTCTCAGCCATAGCCTCCCTCATGAAAGTTTGGGAAAAGTTCTGACATCTTGAGCTGCTGAATTTTGAAGTTCTTTGAGATATGATGCTGACAAAGATTCCTGGGTATCTCCTGTTTGGAAAAGAAGATGAATGTTTATGTTAGAAAAATACCAGTAAACCCCCGATTCTCTAAAGAATCGCAAATTGAAGAATGGTAATCACTTAGTGTTTACTCCAAACTTTTCAGGGATGAGAAATGATGGAGGGTGGAGTGTCCTGAGTTTCTGCACTCATAAGTAAGAAAAACATTGGAGTTCAAAGGGTAAAATTATGCAAATTAAAAACCACAGCTCAGTCCAGGGGTTCGGGTGGCGGCAGAAGCTCCGCCGGAGCTTCTGCCACTCCCTGAACCCCCAGCTGCTCCTGCTGTCAGCAGGAGCGGCAGCGCTTAAGCGCCCCCGCTCCTGCTGGCAACCGGAGCCCGGGAACTGAGCTGGGGGGCTGGCTCGAAGCGGAGCCGGCCCCCCAGCTCAGTCCAGGGGTTTGGGTGGCGGCAGTAATCCACAGGCTTATGCATGGCAGGGACGTGGATTCAGCTGCTGCGCGTGCACAGCTGTGTCAGTTGTATGCGCGCGCAGGAGCTGCGTCCACGTTCCTCCGTGCATATATACAACTGTGGTTTAGTTATATAGATGATATTCTATATGTCAATCATATAGGATTATATGATATCCTGGTAGTTTATTACATATTTTTGTCTATCTTTTTATTTTTAACATCGAACCAAATTCTCTGCTAGTGAAAACTGGCAGAGCCCCATCCATTTCAATGAAACTGCATCAGTTTACACGCCCAGAAAATTTAACTCAATATTTTCTGTTGAGATCAATGATGACCATTTTATGAGGTAACACTTAGATGTGGCTTTTGTCGTTTTTGTTTCTGTTTTTGTAATTTAGTTTATTATGAATATATTGTAACACAGAATGTTTCACTGGACATACTGTTGGCTGGCCAAAAAATGCTCTTTGCCACCTACTCAATCATTTCTTGTTAGTATCACCTGCCTGAGCTGGTGATGAATACAGCCCCAATGCAATGTTAAGCATATAAATTGGAGGTTCTCTTTTTAAGCTGAGACTTAGAATCTAGGTCCTGGCCAATTGTAACAGTTAAAGATCTCTTATAATCTTTTGTAATAGTCAGTATTGGCTATGATGTTCTAGTCAAATTCCAGTTCAAGTAATTGTACTCCATTTACTTAAGTTCTCCTTGCAATTTCAAATGGTTAAGATATATCTCTCCACTTCCTGTTCTTAACTGATGCATAGCATTGCTGTACTCCATTATGTAGCTATTGTGATCCATTCCTCCGATGGGTGCGTTTCAGTTGATGAATTGGCATATGTGTGAGTCTGTGGTAGAGAGTTGGAAGAGTAAATACCTCAGTGTCTTCTTTTTAAGATCCTGTTTTTCAGGGACTCTTAACATTTCAGAAACTTCAGAAAATCTTTTAAACATGGGGCCAGATTCTGAACTATATCATGGCCCCCTTTGTGCAACACTTCAGATGTAAAGGGGCCTGAAAGATGGCCTGAATGGACAGTAAAGGATTTCCTTGGCAGAAATTCCTTACTAGTCGTGATGTTGTATGACTAAAGTGGAACCATGTTTAATATTGTTGCTGCCACAATTATACATTTGCAACAAAACTTATGCATAAGGTGTTATTGGAAAAGTTATGATTTGCTAAGTATGATTATCTTGTTTTTATGCATAACATTGTATCTGAAATATAGATTTTGTACCTGAAGTTATAGATATTGACTATATACTGACATCCTGCATATATACTGAATTCCTAAATCACGCCCAACAATGTAAAATCTATATTGGAACCAAACAGCCTGTTATGAAAGAGTTATGCAAGTTAATGGCCCATTTAAGGACACTTAGCTCTCACAATAGGCTATAGAAGATGCCTGTCCTCACCTGGTAGGCCTCCCTGTGAATGTTTCAGCCAGAACATGGATAATGGCTGCTCCTATGACTCAACGAAGTATTCAAGACCTGTGACTTGCTCATGTAACCATAGACTCCATTTTGTGCTTGTAATTTTACACAAACTGAGACTGAAGTCATCTACCCACATGGGCAGAGGTATATAAGGCAGCTGCCCCATCTCCATCTTGTGTTCACTTTCTGTTTCATTTCTCTGGACTGGATTTCTAACAAGGAAGCTTTAAACAAGTATTGATGACCCTCAGGCTGTTTGGGTAATTTCCAGAGACTTTGCAGTTTATTTCACCACTGCTAAAACCTGACTCAAGAACTGCAATAATTGCATGTATATGATTCTTTGACTTTTAACTCTCTGGTCTATCTTCTTCTCTAGGAATAAACCTTTAGATATTAGATCCTAAAGAACTGGCAGCAGTGCTATTATTGGGTATGATCTGAGTTATATGTTGGTCTGGCTGTATGGCTGATCTCTTGGGACTGGAAGGACCCTTTGTATGATGACATTTCATTTTAAATAACCACAGGACCATAAAATCTTATGTCTGAGTGGTAAAACAAGGGCTGGAATATCTAAGGCAGTGGTTCCCAACCAGTGTGCCGTGAGAATCTGCACAGCTTAGGTCAATTTAAATTTCCCTGCCCTGCTCAGCCCAGCCACGGGGGCTCTGCAGAGTGGGAAAAGCCAGAGGATGTAGTTTGGGCCTGTGAAGGTAAGAGTGGGTGGGGGGTTAATGGGTTGGGGGATATTGGGATGGGATGGGGGGGCGGAGATGCATGGGGCGGAGGGTCCCCTGAGTGGGAGCCATAGGTGGCCCCATGCAGCCCTGGCCGGGGGCGATCCCTGAGCCGAAGACGGGGGCAACAGATCCCCTTGGTGGGGGTGGGGGCTCCAGTGAGGCCCCTGGGGCTCAGTGAGGACAGTGGGGGGGGGTCTGTTGTGGCCCTAGTAGGGGCCCTGGTGATGCCAGCAGGGCGGGTGGGGGCAGTGAGGCCTGCAGGGGGCTGTGAGGGCCCCAGGAGGTCAAGCAGGATGTGGAGGGCTGGTGCTGGCCCCAGCTAGTCCCATGGTGGGGGACCCAGGGAGGCTGGTGGAGGCCCCTGGCAAGGTCAGCGGCGACTCCACTGAGGTGCCGGCGGGGGTTCAATGAGGCCGGCTGGTGCAGGCCGGGCAGGGCCCTAGTAAGGCCTGGGGAGGGGGCCCTGCAAGGAACCTGCTAAGGCCCATAGTGGGGTCTATGAGGGCCAAATGAGGTGGTGGGGCTGGACTGGAGGGCTGGTGCTGGCCCAGGTGGGGGGGGTTGGGGCCTGGGCAAGTCCCTGCGAGGGACCCAGCAGGCAGTGGCAGGGGCCAGTGAGGCCCCATTGCTATTCCATGCTTTGTGCCACTGCTTTGCCTTTTTGCATCCCAGGCTCCCCCCCCCCCCACATTCCAATCCCCAGGTTCCCCCTTGCCACCCCACATAGAGACCCCTCCCCTCCCTTCCCCTCTTCTCCCTTGCCACCTTTGCCTTCTCCCCACATGGCCATCCTTACCCTTTTTGCCCCCCTGCCCTGCTCTGCTCCCCACACTCTCTCCTGACACCCCAAAAAGCCACTCCTGATCTCCCCTCTCCTCTCTTGCCACCTCTGCTCTGCTCTCCCTACTACCCTACAATCCTACACAGCAGCATTTCCCAAAACAGTGTGCCATGGCTCATGAGTTAATTTGAATGAGTTTATAATGGAGGTGTGTTGCGAAATAACTGAAGACATCAAGGTTTGCCACAGAAGAGAAAAGGTTGGGAACCACTGATCTAAGGAGATTGTTTTTCTGATTTCTTGGTAACCCTTTTGGTAAGCCTTTTATTTCTGGCTTGGTATATCTCATGGAAGAATAACTGCTAGTCTGGAGTGTGTTGTCTCTGTACGGATTCAACTGTATTATCTGCTCTACTAAGAAATTTTATTTCAATAGATTATATGGACTCTCTTAGGAATAATGTTATTCCCTCCTCACCCACACTTTTATGACCTAATCTGTCCTCTTTTATAGTTCATTGATAGATAGCTAGTATATTTTTAAAAATTCCATTATGCTTACTTCAAAATTTTCTTTGATTGCTAGGCATTCTAAGTTGTTCACCTATGTTTGCTTTTAAGTTTTGAAATTTACAGGATGACATCCAACCCCCACTGAAGTTAATGGGAGTTGACTTCCCTTTGACTTCAACAGAGCCAGGGTTTTGCCTATGTTTTTTATTTTTAGCTGATATTTTTATTCAATTCTTCATTTGGACAATCTGATATTTTTCTGAAATTTTCCTTTGTGATTTTAACTTGTCTGACTGTAGTTTCAAACTTCTCTGTGTGTGTGTGTGTGTGTTCCATATTTCAGCACAGTCTATTCTTTGAAATAATGTGTAAGATAGATAAGTAATATCTGTATCAGCCGTATTTAATATTTTTTTTATTCAAGAGCAAAAGATCGTCAGTATTCTTTTAGCATTTGTATATATCCCTCAGAGAGTACTATCAATGATGTAACATTTATGTCCAAGTTCTAACACTTGCAGAGGATACTTACTTTTTCCATACAAATGTTATTAATTTGAATTTAGTAGCTAGATGTGAAAACTAGACCAGTATTACTGCCATTTGAAGTCCTCATTGGGGGCCGAATTCTGCTAACCTTACTCACTGTGAGTAGTACTTACCCCCATGAGAACTCACACTGAACTCCTTGAATAAGTGCTAATGAAAGGATTGCAAAGTTGGGTCCTGAATTAACTCTACTTTTAAAATATTTAAAAAATAAAACTCTTGGCATTTCTGCTTCCAGGTAATCTTCAAATTCCCAGTTAGGACATTAATAACATAGAGCTAGATTTTCACTGTATTAGAAAATAAAAACAACCCTGAACAATTCAGTTTGCATGCACTAATTCATGTTATACTCAGTTTCAGTAAAGGAAGGCTTTAGTGTGTATTTTTTTTAAAAAAAATATTTTGTTGAGGTACAGTTGCAATAAAACAGTAACATACTACATCGTACATTACTTATTCAGGACTAGGTTAATATTCCAAGAACTGGCTATTCTAGCTTGCTGACTCAAATGTTCTCCTCCTCTGAATATGCTAAAAAAGGTGAAAAACATTTCTAAATACCTATCTTTTTTACACTTCCTTTGTATATGTACTCTGTGTGAAAGCTTTTCCATTACAAAAACAGGCCATATTTTTCTGTACCATTGGAGGAGTCCACTTTTCCAGGAATGTGCAATACAAAGTCTAGCTACAAACTATAAAAAAAGAAATCGATTTGTTGTCCTGTTTAAAATATAGATCCTTTACTAGAGCATTAAGTAAGCAGGTCAGGGGATCTCACTCCTTTAAAAACTGGTCTGATCTCAGTATATATCTTGCCATTGAGGAGCTAGTGATGGAGGCATTAAATAGACTGTATCCTGTTTCTTTTCAGTGGCAGCCCATTTATCTTCGGCTGCAGAGTGGCCCGTTTACATGCTTCTGCCTCTTTTCATTCTTGACTTTCTGTCTTACATGGAACAAAATCTTAAATCTTTACAGTCAAAATATGCAGTTAGGCTAATAAGCTCTTGAGTTTGTTTAGAGAGGAATTTTATGGTTCTCTGTCAGTCAAGAGAAATTTCATCTTCACCAAAGTAAAGATAACACGTTCTTAGATAATATATTCTGCACAGTGTAGTATACATGTCAACAGAGCTGCACATTTAAAGAATTATATATTAATAAGCTACATTTCCAGTTACCCTTCAAAAGAGTAAATATTAGGTGCATATTTAGGGACTGGCATTGCAAGTTACCTCAGGTGTTCAGTTATGGAAATAATCTCAACACTTTTGGAAGGGCAATTTTCACATCTGTGTCCTTAACTATACACTTAACATGCACTCTTAAAATCTAGCTCTTTTTTTTTTCTTTTTCGAATGTAGAGTGCTTCAGGGCCAAAATGATTACTATCCTGGATCAGTGGAATGAAAATAGTTGATCTGCAACTAGGAGAAGGGTTGTGCGAGACAATAGCATAGTGGGGCTGCGAGAGCCTCAGTTTGGTGGCTCATCCCAGATGTACGCAAGTTCTGAGCACTTTGGACCTCTCCTATCACTAGTAGACATGTATTGGCTGTTGCTGAGGCAGATGAATGGATCTGAACTCTTGATTCTGGACTTGCCAAACCCTATAAGATATAGGACCCTAACAGTTGGAGATCTACCACTCATTATCCATCCCATAGGAATAAAAATGACAAGCAATCTTCTTTTTCATACATATAAAAGCACATTGAGTAATTATGTGGGCTTCTTTGTTGGATCAAAACAAGTATCCTGCAAAGACATCTTGCGCTACTGGGCCAGAACCTCAGCTGGTCTAAATGAGCATAGATCTGGTAATGTTAATGATGTTAATTTGCCTCAACTGAAAATCTGGACCTTAGTCCTTAAAATACTGTGGAATCCCAATTTACTAGTTCTGAGGCTAGATTTTAGCTCCTGGTAAAACTTCATTGCAATAACAGAAGCATCAGAAATGGCACATAAACAGAAACGTGGCAGAGAATTAATATATGTGTGTGGAGGGCACTTCTTATATGAGGAATGTTGCTTCATTTTGCAGATTGGGTGCCAGAACCACTTAGCTCTGACTTGTGGCTCTCTTGCTCAGACCACAGACAAGAGGACACTTATGCCATAAGATGACAGCATGTGTTAATTTATATGATGTAGTTGCTTCTTAAATATGTAGCAATTATGGTGCACTTAACACTGTTCCAGAATTTATTGCCTCAGACCAAATTAGTCAGCTTTCTCTATTTTCTTTCCTGATTATTACCTACAGTCATGTATGCCAAGATCATCTGTGTGTCTCAAATAATTTCTCCTGTACATTTAACTAAACCCAAGTATAAAATCCTTCTGCGAATTTCATTTTGTCCATATTTCTAGTTGCTTTGCTCCATGATTTCTTTCAGTTTTCTTGATATTCTTTCCACTCTGGCTTCTGGAATTTGTATAAAACCACGGAGGGTTTTTCCTTTTGAACTGAAGTCCATTTGGCTTGGGGAGTTTCCTTTAACTGGAAGTATGTCTGGATTTGTGGCTTTATTATTTGCACAGTTTTATATCATCATGTTTGTTTTTTGTATTTTATATTTTTAAGCATAGTGAATGTAGTTCATCATTGGATGGTTTATGCATTTCACTCCTTTAACTTAATATAATCTTTTTTTCATAGTTGAAAGAGACAAGGACTTTTCTCATCAGCGAAGGCACTACAAAGAGTTTCGATTTGACTTGACACAAATCCCACATGGAGAAGCGGTGACAGCAGCTGAATTCCGGATTTACAAGGACCGAAGCTACAATCGGTTTGAGAATGAAACCATTAAGATTAGCATATATCAGATCATCAAGGAATACCCAAACAGGTACTCTTTATTTAAAAAAATTATCCTAATGTTAGAATCAAATGGAGAGGTGATAATTTTGATATTTTTCACTAATGCCCCATCTGCAGGATATTCTCACTATCAGTTAATTTTAACAGGGTGTTAATTTCTAGGAAACAGCAAAAATTCAGATTTAAAAAAAACAAAACAAAATACTTTGCAGAAATGATTACAGTGCCAGCAGCATTAAAACAAACAAAGAGTCCTGTGGCCTTTTAAAGACTAACACATTTATTTATCGTATGAGCTTTCATGGGAGAAAATCCCACTTTGTCAGGTGCTTTGAAGATGGGGAATTTACAGAATGGGAGAAAATTAAATGCAGGGAAATGTATGACATAGGTTCAGGTCAGGCTGTAACAGCAAATCAAAATAGGTTATGCTGGGGAACAGCATATAGAGGAAGGTTTTCCAACCTGACTCCCTTATATGTGCACACATACACATGCTCTCTGTTTCTGTCTGCTGTTAATAGTTTTAGATGAGCAAATGTCAGAATTGTATGTTAGAATTGGCTAATTTAAGTGGCCAATGTTTAAAAAAGTATAACCTTCATTAAAATATGGATACCACAACTCAAGTTTCATTTAACTACTATATAATATGTAGATCGACTTTATTTAGTTTTGTTAAATAAAATTGATATTGATTTTTTTTTAAAAAAAATCTATTTCTTTTTAAAATACTGCCCAGAACTGGCGGGCGGGTGTGCATGCGTGTGTGTGTGTTTTAGTTAGCGGTTGTGCCAGGCTATTAGAGAGACAAAGAAGGTGAGGTGATTTTTTTTTTATTGGACCAACTTCTGTTGGTGAGAGAACGAAGGTTTTGAATGAGTTAGGCCATGAATGAATTTAAGATTAGACATGCACATTTACTCCATGCTGCTTACTCTATATTAAAGTTTAATGCAAATATAGCTTTTCAAGTGGACAAAGGAATAATTTTTGAGTGTTTGTCTACAAAAAGCTCTATAGTAAAGATTGTCAGGTGTGTCCGACACCTAAGTAAATGGCGAAATTTTCATAGGAGCTCAGCACTCAGAATCTCTCATTAAAACCCAGCAGCATGCCTGGATTCTCCGTTCCCTATGACTAACCTGAAAATGGTCCCTCAAAATGATGTTCAGAATTTCTTGCTTAAATATGTGGGACCAAATTGTCAAAAAAGCTCAGAATTTGGCTTCCATGAAAATTTTTCCTTTTGAGAATCTGGCCACTTCTTTAGGTGCCTGGATGGGAACAGCCAGATGATAAACACTTCTGAAAATCTGATCCTATGTGTTTTAGCAGGAGACTTTGTATACCATCGTTAAGGACCATTTTCGGGGTTATTAGCAGGAAAAGGGAAATGGAAACCCAGACTTGGGTTTCATTTTAGAACTTTAAAAAACAAAACAAAGGAACATGGATAAAATGTGAATCTTATTCAGAATATTACTCAAAATAGAGAACAATCACTAATCACCAGAATATTGCCTCTGTAAACTTATAGAGCAGGAGCTCATTTCCTGAACGTGCAAGTTGTAAAACAATTCAAAAGAACTGTGACACTAGTTTCTAAAAAGGTACTGTGAGAAGGAGGGGAACCTGAAGGGAAGTATAACAGGGAAGAATGTACTTTAAATAAATATAAATTAAAGTGTGAATAAAATAGGCTCTTCACTATACATTCAAAAGACTGATAAAAAGAAAGAGGTGAAGAATACTTTTCTAACCCCTCTAGGTTTTTTGTTTTGCAATGAATTCTTCAAAAAGAGCAAAGCCATTTATTACTCTGGAGCTTGTTTAAATTTTATTTGCTAGCACTTCTTCCCTATCTTGTCAGAAGTAATAACCATGCTGGCATACTTGTCTAGTGTGTATGGAATTTGCGAGTGTGAACCATGTTGGGGTTCCACTGCTGAGGGATATATATCTAGGTTTCATAGAGTTTACGCCCAGAAGGAACCACTAACTCAGCTAGTATACCACCGGCTCTTAAATGTCAATGAGATGCCCCTCTATCAGTGGTCCCCAAACTTTTAAAGGGAAGCCCACCTCCCCTTAACTCCTCTCTGCATTTCTCCCTGGGAGCCGGAGCCAGGAGCAGAGCCACAGTGGAGGTGGACCTGTGTCTGGAGGCCCTGGGGCTGTGGCTGTGGCAGATCTGGGGGCTGCCAGTGCAACTGGGGCCAAGGCTGGAACTGCAGATGGGTGGTGGGAATGTGGGGCTGGGCCTGAGAAGGGAGTTAGTGGTGGGGTTGGAGCCAGAGCAGAGAAGGGCTGGATGGCATGCCCACTCATCCCAAATGGGGGCTATCCTTGGTCCACCATGCCCCTCCAAAGGGGAGTACCCCACAGTTTGGGGACCGCTGCTCTATACTGAGCCCAATAACTTGAATTAGATCACAGCATTTCAGTCCTCAAGAGATTAAAGTGCTGTGTACCAGAGGCAGAGAAGAGGAGAGAGTGAGGTGCCACTAGTGCTGGATGCCCCTGCCAAGGCAGGACATTGATATGGGGAGAGATGTTCAGGTGTTCTTGGCAGGTGATCCGTGCTCCATGGTTCAGTAGATGGGGAAATTCCCCAAGGTCTCTGTCTATCTGGCCTGGGAAAATTTGATGATAAGTTTGATCATGAGCATATGAGCAAGACACAGCAGCCAAGCTCAGAGCACTGCTCCACCCCATCCAGTGTTCCATCTCCAGCTCTGGCCAAGCTCTGATGTGTTGGGGTGTTTTACAATAATGTTTTCCAGCATCGTTTATGTGGCTGTTTTAAAAACTGAAAATACTGATCTCTACCAACTAAATGCGTGTACCTGCAGTGCACAAATCAGTGTCTAATTTCCATCCATTTGTGCTCAGAGTTGTTGGAGGAGTTACAGGCTTTTTATGCCTATAATGAAGAAAACTCTTCATGGTAATGGTTTTGCCAGTTCTCATCCAGTTTCAAGTTGATAGAGGGTGCATTTAGATAGAGACCTCAGAGGGGCAAGTTGAAGAGTGGAATTGGAGAGATCTACAGGCTAAGCTCCACCGCTTTTTGCTACTGTGATCATATATGAACAACTTGTTGGATTCCCAGCAGAGGCGGTTACCATGAGCACTTTTATCACTGGTGCTTGGCAAGAAAGTTATAACCTTTTGTGCTAGGATGCAGACCAATAATGGCTTTTTTCTGGATCCATATCTTAGCCTTTGAAGGTGCAGTTGGTACAGAACACTCTAGTCTGCTTAGTAAGCAATGGTTTTGTTGTGTTGTCAATTCCTGAGTGAAACCAAACATGGGTTTTGACATTAAGAACCCCAAATGGTTTAGATCCTGGCCACCTCAGAGACCTCCTTCCTCCCCATTTTATACTCCAGCAATTGCTGTCAGCTGGCTCACTCAGGAAGGCCCTGGGTTTTAAGCAGGGAAGCTAGGGTATAAAAGGTGCCTGACAAGTGGTTCTTGGTCTGGAAGACCCCATTCTTTGCTATTTAGATTCTGAGAGCCCTGTTCTGGTGACTTGCAGGTCACCATCAAAGACTTTCTGTACTCCCAGACTTTTTCAGTCTCTGGCTGTTTGGCTACACATGTCCACGCACTGCACTTGGGATTCACATGTGACAGCATGTGGTAGGGTGTTCAGGCCCCTTAAGGATGAGAAAGGGGCCAGAGAAACTATGGTGGCAGAGCTAGCTGCGCCTATCTAGACCTGTCAATCATGCATGATAGGAAGGGGGCTTCTGAAAGGAAGGAAGCTGCAGCCATCAGGGAGGGAAAGAGGGACTCCTGAAGCTGTGTGGGGAACTCCTAGGCAGGAAGCCTTCACCTGACCCTGAGGAGAGTATGGTGAACTCCCAGAGTAAGAAAGACAAGGTAAGCTGATTTTGGAGAATCAGCGGGAGAGATTTCCCCAAACCAATTGCCTAGGCTTGTTGGCAGCACTGTCAGCTTATCAACCCCACTACCCTCCTTTGCTGGAAATACAGGAAGGGAGTATTAATGAATATGTGGGGGTTTGTGGCTTTCCTTTTGATCCTGCAGCCAGGGAAATGTAAGGAGGCCCACAAAGGACGAACACCTGCAAATAGTGGTGAAATGGTAGCCTGGGGTAGCTAATTGGGCATGGTCATATTTCTCTTCTTCCTGTGGGAGGAACCACCAAGGACTCTGTTAAATAACTCCTCAATTTGTCCCATGAGTACATAAAGCATGGGCAATAGCAGTGCAAGATTTCCTACATAACCTTGCCAGTGCACTCAAACCCTGAGCTGGACTGCCCTCTCCCAGTGATGAAAGCAATGGAGTCCACAGGCCCAATCCTTGCCTCTGGTCTGGTGGCTAATAGCCACAAGCTTAACTAGCCCTGTGCTTTAGGGAATTATCAGGTGGTATGAAGAGGCCAGGGATGCGGGGAGAAGAAGCACTGGTGGGATATCGCTAGCTAGACGCCATAGTGGTCCTGATGTAGCCTGAAATAGATATGCCCCAGGAATGTGGTGGATGAGGTATTCTATGGACAACTAACAGAAGTTTCCAGATCATCGCAGGCCCTGGTTCTTATGGGTGACTTCAATTAATCTGACATCTGCTGGGAAGATAATACAGCAGTGCACAGGCAATCCACGAAGTTTTTGGAGAATATTGAGGACAACTTCCTAGTACAAATGCTGGAAGAACCAACTAGGGGCCTTGCACCTCTAGACCTATTGCTCACAAACAGAGAAGAATTGATCGGGGAAGTAGAAGTAAAAGGCAACCTGGGCAGCAGCAATCATGAGATGGTAGAGTTCAGGATCCTGATCAATGGAAGGAAGGAAAGAAGCAGAACACACACCCTGGTCTTCAGAAAAGCAGATTTTGGCTCCCTTAGGGAGCTGATGGGCAGGGTCCCTTGGGAGGCTGATCTGAAGGGGAAAGGTGTCCAAGACAGCTGGCTGTATTTTAAAGAAACCCTGTTAAAGGCACAGGAAGATAACATTCTGATGTGCAGAAAGAACAGCAATTGTGGACAGCGACCAGCATGGCTTAGCAGGGAACTCTCCGGGGAACTGAAACATAAAAGGGAAGCTTACAAGAAGTGGAAGCTTGGACAGATGACAAGGGAGGCATATAAAGATATAGCTCGGGACTGCAGGGATAAAATCAGAAAGGCCAAAGGACAATTGGAGTTGCAGCTAGCAAGAGATGTGAAGGATAACAGAAAGGGGTTCTATAAGTATATCAGCAACAAGAAAAGGATCAGGGGTGGTGTAGGTCCCTTACTGAATGGGGCAGGCACCCTCGTGGTGGATGATGCAGAAAAGGCTGACGTACTCAATGCTTTTTTTACTTCAGTCTTCACAGGGAGGGCCAGCTCCCAGGCTACTACACAGGGTAACACGGAATGGAGAAAAGAGCGGCCCTCGGTGATGGAAAGTCAGGTTAGGGAACACTTAAAGAAATTGGATGTGCACAAGTCCATGGGGCCGGATGAACTGCATCCGAGGGTGCTGAGGGAGTTGGCAGAAGTGATTACAGAGCCGCTGGCCATTATCTTTCAGAACTTGTAGTGAACGGGGGAGGTCCTGGAGGATTGGAAAAAGGCAAATATAGTACCTATCTTCAAGACAGGGAAAAAGGAGGATCGGGGGAACTACAGACCGGTCAGCCTCACCTCAACCCCTGGGAAAATCATGGAGCAAGTCCTCAAAGAATCCATCCTGAAACACTTGGAGGAAAATAGAGTTATCAGGAACAGTCAACATGGATTCACCAAGGGCAAATCGTGCCTGAGCAACCTGATTTCATTCTATGATGAGATGACTGGATTTGTGGATGTGGGAAGAGCCGTTGATGTGGTATACCTTGACTTTAGCAAGGCTTTTGATACGGTTTCCCACAGCATTCTCGTCAGCAAGTTAAGGAAATATGGGTTGGGCGAGTGGACCGTAAGGTGGATAGAAAACTGGCTAGATCGACGGGCTCAGCGGGTAGGAATCAATGGCTCGATGTCTGGTTGGCAACTGGTAACGAGTGGAGTGTACTGGGGCCGGTTCTATTCAACATCTTCATTAATGATCTTGATGATGGAATAGACTGCGTGCTAAATAAGTTCGCGGATGACATCAAGTTGGTGGGAATGGTAGATACTCTGGAGGGCAGGGACAGGATCCAAGGAGACTTGGACAAATTGGAACACTGGGCCGAAAGAAACCTCATGAGGTTCAACAAAGACAAGTGCAAAGTCCTGCACTTAGGATGAAAAAATGCCATGCACTGCTACAGGCTGAGGACCGATCGGCTAAGTAGCAGCGCTGTAGAAAAGGACCAGGGGGTTATGGTGGAGGGGAAGATGAGCCAACAGTGTGCCCTTGTTGCCAAAAAGGCCAATGGCATATTAAGCTGCATCAGTAGGAGTATTGCCAGCAGATCGAGGGATGTGATAATTCCCTTCTATTTGACACTGGTCAGTGGACATCTGGAATACTGTGTCCAGTTTTGGGCTCCCCACTATAGAAAGGATGTGGGCAAATTAGAAAGAGTCCAGCGGAGGGCAACAAAAATGATTAGGGGGCTGGGGCACATGACATATGAGGAGAGACTGAAGGAACTAGGCTTATTTAGTCTACAGAAGAGAAGACTGAGGGGAGATTTGATAGCAACCTTTAACTACTTGAAGGGGTGCTCCAAAGAGGAGGGAGCTAGGCTGTTCTCGATGGTAACAGAGGACAGAACAAGGAGCAATGGCTTCAAATTACAGTTGGGGAGGTCAAGGTTATATATTAGGAAAAACTTTCTTACTAAGAGGGTGGTGAAGCATTGGAACGGGCTACCTAGGGAGGTGGTAGAATCTCCATCTTTGGAGATTTTTAAGGCCTGGTTAGACAAAACCCTGGCTGGGATGATTTAGTGGGAGTGGTCCTGCTTTTTAGCAGGGGGTTGGACTAGATGACCTCATGAGGTCCCTTCCAAGCCTATTATTCTATGATTCTATGAATCAGGGCACTACAAAGGTGACTTTGTGCCACTTTTATCCTTTCGAACCACTCTGGGATGCAAAGAGCAGCTCAGCAAGCCATTGGGGATCTGGAGCCACTCATTCACTCTGTCCATTACTGCTCTTGGCTGAGATTTTTGTTGGTGGATTTTCTGTTGTGGACAGCTGACCACTCAGGACTGGACTGAGATCACCAAACACATTTTGCTTGGACACACAATAGCTCTTATCATGGTAAAAACTTGCAGTCATTACCAGAATGTGTTTAAGATGGAGAGATTTTTCCCCCCCTGAATTTTCTAGCCAGAAACTCACTGTTTTGTTTAACCTTTTCTTTCAGGCTACTTCACACCTACCCTACACCCACTTCAATTTTTATTGTGTGTGATAGGCTACTTTTTGCATAAAAATATGCTTTTTTTGCATTTTGAAGCCGAATTTTGAAACTGCTTTTCATTCAAAATGTACCCACATTTGCCTATCATTGCATATGGGGACATTTTAATGTAGAAAATTCACAAAATGTGGTGCACTTTTGGATGAAATGGGCCCAAATTAGGGGTGACATCCTGGCCCCACTTACATCAATGGAAGAACTCCCACTGATTTCATGGTGGGCAGTATTTCACACTGGATTTGTAACTCAATGTGAAAAAAAAATCAAATTATTCATAATTTCTTCTTTTGTTGAAAATATGAAGAAGTTCTGGAGCAAGTTACTATTCCTCTGGGCTAGATTCTTTGCTGTGATCTGGAAGTGATAATCTCTATATTTTAATATCATTGCTTGGAGTCATCATCTCTCATTTTCTGTAGATTCCTAAAATGAATAACTTGTCCATATGCAAAGCCAAGGAGGTAGAATAATTTGTATGTTACTGTCAGTTACACTACTTGGTCACTCTGCATGAAGCAGGGAGAACCAAAAGATTGAAGTATCAATGTCAAAGAGTAGCCATGGTCATTGTTGGGGGCAGCAGTGTTAAGTAGCCTGAATTACATTGGCTGCCTCTGGCCAAAATTCCTTAGCTGGGCAAAACCCTCTTTGAGGAATTTGTCCTTAATAAGGCATTGAGGATTAAACCCGTTATTAGGGGTTTGTCATATATTAGTGTAAAAATGTACAGATCCAGTGGAATTTTAACAGATGTTATCACACCAACTTCTTGGCGGGAAGTATGCATGAAACTACCTATTCTGTTTTCTGTTATCATTAAGTTGTAAATATTTACTATGAAATCCTGAGTTTTGTACAGTGTTTTCTTGTTTGTATTTAATATTATAAGTAATTTCTTCTTAACAAGAACAATACAAATGAAAACACAGTAGATTTTGAAAAAAAGTCATATTTTTGCCCCAAAATAGAATTATGAAATTGTACCCTTAGTGTACATTTGTTACTCAGTGGTATAAAAATATGTATAAATAATCGTCTTAGAATACAATCCTATTTACAGCTAGACATCTAACTTTTAAAGTTCTGATAAAACTGTTTATTAGAGGAAAAATTAGGCATTTAAGACCCCAGAGAGTACCTTTTATGTGGTATGCTGTTAATGTGTTCAGTGCTTGAGTAGTAGGTCAGGGTCTCTTGAATTGTAGGATTGTTTTTATGTTAGTAATACCCAGAGGGAACAGTACATTTTCATCTTGTGTGGTCATTCACACATTTTTACTATAATCAAATAGATAGGCACACAGCAGAAGAATGTCATCACTAGCTTTATAACTTAAACAGGCAAAAGGGGAAACATTGGCAAAATATGATTGATCTTGGTTTAATAAAAAGTCAGTCTCCTTTCCATAGTTCATGTTGTATTAGTTCCGATTCTGCAAACACTTATTCATGTGAGTAAATTTGTACTGTGTGTGTGCTGTAGTCTCCTGGAGGTCAGTTCTTCTGGTTTTTAGAGATGCTGAATATCTGCATCTTCCATCGACTATCATGAGAGCTATAGTTACTCAATAGCTCTAAAAATCATGTGTAAAATTATTCATATGTTTAAGTGTTTGCAGGATCACAGTCTATGTCTGTATTTTAAAAAAAGCAGTTTAGACACACCACTTACTACTGATCATATGGCTGTGGCGTCCATCTGCTGGCTGAGGTGTCATTTACCCACCATAATTTTTAACCTGTTTATTTAGTATTTTATAAAGCTTGTTGTGACTTTGTATTTCTTTAAAATATGGTCTTTGTGTGTGCAGTTAACAGGATAGTTTTGAGAACGATTGAGTATGACTTGAATCGTTTACTATTAACTCAGACAAAAAATAATTTTGAATAAGATTCTCTACTTATTAAATAATTTCTGAGGTTAGAAATGCTTGTAAACAAGGAGAAACAGTGGTAAGAATGTTTAACTTGAACATGCTACTTTAAGAAAAGTAAATTGCTATAGATATTATTCTTTGTATTACAGTTGTGCCCAGGAAGTCCCAGTCATGGATCAGGGCATGTTGTGCTAGATATTGTATAAATATGTAACAAAGAGATGTTTCACACCAAACACTTAGGGTATGTCTGCGCTATAGTCCACGGTGTGATTCCTCACTCATGTGCCCATATTTCCTCTAGCTCTCCTAGGAGCTGGCATGCTAAAAATAGTAGTGTATCTATGGTAGCACAGGTAGTGGCAGTGATGGCACATGCTTGCTGCCCTGAATATGTTCACATGGGTTTTGGGTGGGTTTGTACTTGGGACAGCTAACCTGTTGCCACTGCCGTTACTTATGTTTCCAGGGCTACACTACTACATTTATTGTACTGGCTTAAATGAGAACTAGCATGAATATTTCAACATGAGCTGGGAATCACCTGCCTGGCTTTCAATGTAGATGTGTAGAATCATAGAAGGGACCTCAGGAGGTCATCTAGTCCAACTCCCTGCTCAAAGCAGGACCAACCCCAACTAAATCATCCCAGACAGGGCTTTGACAAGCTGCACCTTAGAAACCTCTAAGGATGGAGATTCCACCACCTCACTAGTTAACTTATAGCAGTGCTTCACCACCTTCCTAATGAAAAAAGCTTTTTCTTAATAGACAACCTAGACCTCCTGACAGTAGCTCGTGACCATTGCTCCTCATTCTGTCATCTGCCACTACTGAGAACAACCTTGTTCCAGCCTTCCTGGTAGTTAAATGCTGTTGGCAAGCCCCCCATCATTCTTCTCTTCTGCAGACTAAACAAACCTAGTTCCCTCAGCCACTCCTCATAAGTCATGTGCTCCAGCCCCCTAATCATTTTTGTTGCTCTCCTCTGGAGACTCTCCAATTTGTCTATGTCACATGATTTGGTTTACTTTGAGCACCTTTACGGTATGTGTACACTGCAGCTAAACACTTGTAGCTGACCCATGTCAGCTGACCCAGGCTCAGTTTATATGGCTGTTTAATTCCTATGTAGACATTCAGGCTCGGAGCCTGAGCTCTGGTATACTCTCCATTGCAATTAAAGAGCCCTATAGTCCAAGCTCAGCAAGCCTGAGTCAGCTGACATGGCTTGCAAGACTTGGACTTTGGGACTCTTGAATTGCAATGGGAAATGTGGGTATTTAATTGCAGTATAGCCCTAGTCACAGATACATGTTTAACTTTACTTCCATGAATAGTCCCAATAATTTCAGTGGGATCATTTTTGGAAGTAAAGTTAAGTACATATGTGAATGTTTGCAGGCTTGGAGGCTTAACAAATGCAATATGTTGGCACATTTTTTTATTTGTCTTTAAAATGTGTTGATTTATAGGAGGAAAATATAACAATGTCATAATTATACCATTCAACAGGTGTATTTCCAACTAGTTAAACTGCATATGAATATGTCTATATATATTATGTTCTAATATAAACTTATATTACCACTCAGATGTAGGTCTCTAATAAATGGAAGTTTCATAGCAATTTTATCTCAATTTTTCTTGAAATTGGAGGGTTACTTTCTGTCACTTAGGCACATTCAGTTTATAAAACCTAATCTTTAACTTTCAGTTTTGACAGGTCAGTCCTCTAGCTCTCAGATATTATCTAAATTATATTTCCCATGTATCCTAGATATCAGCTAGATTTTTCAAGATCTCCCAGGACAGTCCATCATAGGCCTTAAGCACACGTGTATCTTGAAACACAAATAATACCATTGACAGCAATAGGACACCATAAAGTCATGTATGTGCTTAAATGCTTTGCTGGATGGGTATCAAAGGATGATAGTATTCATAGTCAATTCATTTTGATCTATTGGTATGATAGTTTAAAATTTAATTCATTCATTCATGCATTCATTCATTCATTTTCCCTTCTTGTTATCATGTAGCTCTGGAACACTGTCCATATTGCCCATGTGTTCTTACCATTTTAAAGCAATTTTCTTGGGAAATTAAAGACTATCAGTCAATGTTTTGGGCAGTGTTTTGGGGTATATAGGCTCCACACAGACAAGGAAGGGGCCAGAGTGGGCTAGCCCCATGCCTCTGGCCTTGTCAATCCATGTATGATGAGGAGGAGGCCTGCAGAAGACAGGAAACTAGGGCTATGTCTACACTAGGAAAAGTTAGTTCGACTTTGTTAAGTTGACTTAAAGTTGACCTTATTAAGTCGACTTAACAAAGTGGTTACCCTTAACTGGAACTTAGTAAGTCGACCTAATTTCTCTTAGGTCGACCTGAGAAAGTGGCCTTATGTGTCCACACTGGCCACACTGGGTTAAGTTGACCTACTCAGGGTTAGTTCGAATACCCTGTGGGTCTTATTAAGTCAACCTAAGCTTTCATTTAAGTCGACCTAATGAAAGCCTAGTGTGGACCGGGCTTAAATTAGGTCGACTCAAGCCTCCGTAAGACGACCTAACTTGCCAGTGTAGACATAGCCTAGAAGAGCAGGCAGAAGGTAGTAGGACTGAGGCTGCAGGAGGAACTCCCAGTCAGGAGACCTTCACCCTGACCTTGAGAAGAGTACAGTGGACTCCCAGGGTAAAACAGACCGGCTAATCCTGTCTCAGAGATCCAGCGAGAGTGATGTCCCTGAATGGATGGGATTTCTGCATTTTATTTTGATCATTCAGCGAGAGACTTAAGGAAGCTACAAAGAGCAGAGCCCCCCTTGCCAACTGTGGGGGAAATGGGGCCTGTGTTATGACTGCCCCATGTAGGTAACTGGATAGAGTCAGGTTTCCCCCTCCTCTTAAGGAAGTAATCACCAAGAACTCTGTTACAGATAGTCTTTTTCCAGGGGCAACAATAGCTAAGATCTGTCAATTACCTGTATCTCAAGAAAGGCAGACCAAAAAGTTGTGCTTCATTACTCAAATGGGCTATGGTAGGTCACTCTCAGGAGAGAAGTTAAACAAAAGAAATAATCACTTTGCTATTGCCCTAACCTTCTGCTGCTTGTTTTTAAAATAGGGATGCAGAGCTTTTCCTGTTGGATACAAGGAAGACTCAAGCTTTTAATGTTGGCTGGCTCGTATTTGATATCACTGTGACCAGCAATCATTGGGTGATTAATCCACATAACAATTTAGGCTTGCAACTCTGTGTTGAAACCGGAGATGGTAAGTTACAGTTTATACTTCATTTTACATGCTTGGGGTGTGACCTGCAAGCAGTCTGTGTGCAGGACAGATTTGAATTGCAACAGGCAAGCATTTGCTGCAATTTACAAGATGAGACTGTTAACTTGTCCTGTCACCTCCACAACATGTTTTCAGCGTTATAGAATATGGGGATTTTACAAATTAGAGTAAAACTGATTACCTCTAATGATCTCTTAAGCCTTGTCTACATTATGTAAAGCAGATTACATCCACCTAATTCTCCAAGCATCTACACTAAAATGTAGCTCCCACCAGTGTAATTTGTCCATTACATCAACTTAATAACTCTATGTCCATGAGAAGCTTAGTGGTTAAGTCAATATAGTGAGGTTGATGCTGTGTCAGTGTAGACAATGCATTGGTTACATAGACTGTTGTTGCCTCTCAGAAACCCTGCCACAATGTTACACACTGGCAGTTAAATTAGTGCAAGCATTCTTGCTGAAGACGTGCACCAGCAACGTAAGGAGCGTAATGCAAACATGTAAAGCTGATTCCGTTACTGCAGTGGCTGTTCGTTGATATAACTAAGTTCAACTTCATTTTGTAGTGTAGACTTGCCATTATGCAAGATTTATTGTATGGGACAGCCAGTGATGATTACCAATAAGATGAGAGGGACAAAGTGGATGATGTAATATCTTTTTTTGGACCAACTTCTGCTATTGAAAGAGAGAAACATTTGAACTACACAGAGCTCTTCTCCAAAGTCTGCAACACTGTAAATACCCATAAAATGTAAAGTGTACATTCATGAAGTTTACACAGCCCCCCCCCTCCCCCTACTTAAAAAAAAGAAGTATTGTTCCAGGTAGCATGTGTTTGCTTTTTTCAACCAAGAGAAATTATTGCTACAGTCCTCTGTTGGGAATATGAGTGTTCAAGGCCCAGATCTCTCTACCTCTAGAGCCTCCTACAATACAGCTGTTTCTGGACTGAAATGTAGAACCAACCCTGAGCTGCCTCCTGTGGAGAAAGAAAGAAAGAAAGAAAGAAAGAAAGAAAGAAAGAAAGAAAGAAAGAATTAGAGCTGGATTGGGAATATTTTCCTTCCTGTGATAATTTGTGAGACATCAACATTTTTTTCCCATCCTGAATTCGAACAAAAAGTTGAAATCTCCAAAGGTTTTACAAGTTGCTAAACCAACACCTTTTTCAGAAATGGTCCAACCTTTTTAAAAACTTTACCTTTTAAAAAAATATATAGATAGCTAAGATGTCAAAACATCAAGTTTTCAAACCAAAATACAAAAAGGTTATTTTGAAAATGTATGTTTCCAATTGATAGATCAGTTGAAGCCAATCTTTTCCTGCAAAATTCCAGACCCTCGGTAAATACTTGGATCCTATCCAGAAACCTGGGATAAAACTGATACCACTCTCCCTTCACCAGCTTTAGGACATGGAATAGGGGAGGGAATAAGCCCCGTACTCTGCTGAATAAAGATCCTGCCAGCTGACTAAGGTAGCGACTCATTTCTGCTCAACAGACATTCACATCATGTATCCATGGTTATACTGGCCATTTGAAAGCACGGTTTCTAAACACAGCTGCATACAGTTTATGTGAAAATGCAATTTTAGTTACAAAGAACATTCTAGAAAATTTTAATTTTGTAAAAATTAATATATTTTATATATCTAAAAATCTATATTCTCAAATATGTACACATCAGTAAAAACCAATTAAATAGTAAACTGAGGTATTATATTATCTCTGGAATGGTTTAACTAGCCCATACTGCTCTACCAAAAACTCTTGCCTCGTCAATGTACAATGTCAATTGTACACAATGTACAATTTGTGTTGGAGGTCAGGTGATCTATGGTGTCAACTAATTTGAACATTAGCTGACATGATGTTAATAAGTACCAGAAGAAATTCTGGGGTCAGGGTTGATATTTTCCTATGTCTAGGCAGCACTTTCTCATTGTTAATGAGCTTAGAAATTGCATTTCTCATTCACTAATCTGTGTACAGTCTCAGCTTTAGAAAGTTATCGCCCATTTTTATTCACAGATCTCAGAGCTCCTCTTTGCTGAAGTTGCGGGGACAGATGTTTTCAATAAGTCAGACAATAATAAATAAATGAGGCTTCAAAATTTTTTCTTTGTTATTTAAATCTGCATTATAGCATATGGTTCTTGGGAGACTGAAAATCTTCCACAAAGTAGGCTTGCTTTCTATCTCATTAACCCTCAAACACTTGCTAGTCTTATCATTGGGAATGCCCTTGGTAGTAAGTCTTTGCTGATTTAGTAAGTGTTAGTAGATCAGGCTGTTAGGTAACTAACACTCATTTGTGTTTTAAAGAGGGAAGTCACCTTCTTAATTTTTCAAGGAAGTTGTTGATTTAAAATGACTTTTTTTGCTGTTATAGAAAATGCCTTTGGACTCTTAAGTCAAATATTAGTTTGTATTTTCTTTCCACCAAAATGAGTTATTTTTCAAACACCATACAATGGTGACTGGATAAAGTATCCTCCGGCTGTCATATTCTCTAATGACAATGTGATTCCCAGCCGAATTCAGTTCTCAGTTACAGTGGGCTAAATCCAGAGTAGCAGCGTTATTTTCTGACATACAGAAAGCCAGATGTCAGTTCATACAGTCAAGACTTTTCTTTTTGTTCTTTGGAGAAATTATATAAAATTAACATTCATAATCATTCTTCTTGTAAAAATAATATGAAAAATAAAAATAGGTGATTTGCTGCCTGCCACCCAAAAATTGATATCGCATTATTTCACCAGTTTATTTTTAATCCATATCTTAGTATCACTATTCATCAGCATTTATAGTAAATTATTATAGCTAAGATTCATAATGTCTAGCTACACAGTGATACAGAGCAGAATACTGAAAAGTCGGAGGAATCTGAATTGCAGCACCACCTAAGGTTATTGGTTGTTCGGCGCTCCCCACTATGAGACTCTTTTAGGTTGCCAAACTTTAATCATTCGGGCTGAAATTTTCCAAGCTTATGTCTCAGGCTGATTTGCAGCCCTTTCCTAGAAAAAGAAGGGGAGGAACCCATGTTGTTTTGCCCATGTTAAAAATTGTTTACATTGATAATTTCCTATTCTTGAAATTGAAATTACAGAGTGATTACCTTCATGTCAGAGATGTGCCTTTTGCTGTTTCCACGAAATACCATCTGAATTCAGCAAAATTACGAATCTCTGAAAAATCTCTGTTCATGCATTCTCTGTAGAGACTTGTAAGAGTTTGCAGCTGAATTATCCAGATTCCATCTTCATTGAAAATGCTCCAGCCCAGGGAAAGAAGGGCTGAGAAGGACTTTCTATACAATTGCAGCTCCTGGGTTCTGTAGGAAAAAATAGCATGTGATCATGTAATTAAAGAAGTTATTGCAAGTAAGCCTGAAAGGATTAGGTTTTTATTGGTAAATGTCAATGTCGAGTATACACACAAACTGACCAAAAATATTTCCATTGCTAATACTTGAAATTTAGATAGGCAAAGTAATAAAAATGCAGTTTAAGAACTTATTACAGTTTAATTTAAGGATATTTACTTTGTATATGATGACAATTTGTGTTTTAACAGTTATAGAGCTTTACTCTTTTTGAATCCCTGTATCTACTGCATTAAATAATGGTTTTCTGAACCCTCCATGCTCTAACCCCGTGCCCCCATTAAGTTCCCCACAACTGTGATTGATATTATCATCAAAATTATTTAAAAAGTAAAAATTGAATTCTTCCTAGCCTATTCATAATGCATATGTGCAAGGGGGTCAAATTTGGGTTGCACAGACAATTTAATATTGGCATTTCTTAACTTTTGAGTGTTTGACTGCATTCTTAGGGTATATCTACACTGCAGTGTAAGATCAGTGTAGAACTCAGGCCCAAATTTATCTCCCCTGGGTACGCACAAGTCATGCTAACCCAGGGCTTGGACCCAATTATCAAAACCCCAAGGGGGATAGAGGGTCCACGACTGAGGGCATGTCTTCATTACCATGATAAATCAGCACTGCAGCCATTGATGGAGCAACGCTGATTTAACGTGTCCGATGACAACATGCTAAATTGAAGGGATAACACTCTCTTGTTGACATCTGTAATCTACCTCAATAAGAAATGGAAGGTATGATGATGGGAGAGTGTCTCCGGTTGACATAGTATAGTATGGATGCCTCTGCAAGTTGAGCTAAGGTATATTGACTTAAGTTACATTGCTTACATAACAATTGGTGTAACTTAGATCAACTTTCAGCATTAGTGTAGAACAGGCTTCAGTCAAGTCAAGACCTGGGATTGAAGCCCTATTGCTTTATGAGGTAGACTCAGTCCCACTGAACTCATGCTCTGGGAGTCCGCCAAAAATATTCCACAATACCATGGGCCAACTTTCTTTGTGTTCTGGATAGTCAAGTTTTCTACACTGCACCATGAATGAAATCTAGAGCAATCAACTTTTGGGAGGTGGCTAAGAAATCTGGGGTATGAGTGGCAAGTCTCAGGCCCAAATAATTCAATGTAGATGCTGGAGCAGCCAGATTGGGATCCAGGGCTCAGTAATTCCTCACCCGCAGTTACAAATGAGTATGGATGCTCAAATCATAGGTTAACAAACCCACTCAAATTCTACTAACTCTGAACTTACATTGCAATGTAGACATATACTTAATATTCTTTTAACATAGATTTTTGGGTGTACTTATGGATATAAAACAAAGTATTGGGTATAAAGAAATATTCCTACTGCAGAAAACATTCTACCTGCTTTTGGTTCAGGTGGTTCATGTAAGTTGGTCTTTTTAAGAGTTAAATACTCAAAAATTAAAAGTTATTGAATACCCTGTAGAAAGGCATTCAATAAGAAAACTTGGAAAGAAAGAGGTGAAGCAATTTCTTGGTACTATGATCAAGATAGTTTGGTCAGTAAATAATAAGCAAGATTGTATAAGTAGAAAGTAACATTTTCACTTACGCATTGAAGAAATGGTATAAGAACAGCTTATCTTTATATAGATATAACTTCTCTCTTGTTCCCAAGATCAGATAACTGATAGGCAACTTTCTGCGTAAGTGCAAGTGCCACAGGTAATTTTAATTTCTGTGCCTGCCTTGTTTGATATTTGTGAGGTTTTAACTAAATGAAGATCTTCATTTTGAGAGGGAATTCCCCTCTCCTCACTTTTGTACCTTTTCAGTCAGTTCATGCCAGAAGAGTGTCCATCTGTAGACATCTTACTGAGGAAAGATTTTGGTAAAGTTGTAGGAGAGAATTATGCTGTGCAAGTTTTTTACTTTAGTAACAGGAAAATCATTTTTAGTTAATCTTAGAATTTTGGTCTTAAGGCTTTAATTATTCTTATGGAGTTGCTTTTATTTCTGGAACCTATTATTCTATAAACATAGAGAGCTGAATGACCTGTTTGTGCACAGATGGAATATATATTTTTACACATGAGTCAGTATGTAATAGATTCTGTTCATAAGTCATGGAACCTCTCTTCCCATTTCCCATCTCTATTGTATATGTATGTGGGACTCACATCCAATGTCCATTAAACTCAATGGAAAGCCTACAATTAACTTTAATGGGCATTAGAATAGACCCTACAGTGCTCAAAAAAAATTACCAGTGACTTCAACTGGAGTGCTAAGTGAGTGAGGAACACAGGATTGGGCTATGCACTGATAAACATTGAGAGTTTTCAGGCCCAGAATTTCAGTTAAGATTCATTGGTACAGATCATGTAGACTCCCAGTGACATAAATGGGGATCCTGCTTGAGTGCAAGGTTCTATGGTATGGGATCCAGACTCAGAATTGGAACCCAGAATGATCAGTTCTTTGAGGGCAAAACTGTATGTATTTATTTATATGTATTTCTATAACACCTGCTCAATTGGGCCACAGTCATATCTGAGCCTCCCAGATGCTACTGCAATAGAATATTAATTAGAAATAATTTTATGAATGTCATTTGCAGAGGAATTTTCAGGAAATTAGAAAAATGGATATTTTCCTCGAGCCACCCTTGGAGATGTCCAAAAAGTAATGTTTAAATTAAAAAAACCCAAAACCTATATTAAAACAATCATGAATTAAGAACAAGTAGGGGGAAATGTCTGGTTATTGTAATTCATATTTTTTCCTTTGAAAATGCTGAAAAACTACAAACATTCACGTGGCATTGGAATGTGTTTTCTTTAAGATGGTATTTGGTATCACAGGCATTCTTTGGTATTAAATATAGCCATTTTTCTGTTAATGGGACACATTATATAGAATAGTAAAAATGAAGAGTTGCATAACACATATGGAAGCTGTCAACATATAATTTACTGTTTCCCTGGGGCTGTCATAAATTAAGGATCATGGTGGGTTTTTTTTGTTTTTTGTTTTTTTTGTGTATATCTCCTCAACATTCTGCTGTGTATCCTACTGGCTGATTCCATCCTTTTGATGCTGAAAGTCTTTGTGATGTTTAAAATGAGGTGCTTTCTTTTACACTGATACAAGTGGGATACTAAATGAATTCCAGTATAAAATTTATGCAGATGCAGAAACAATTTAAAAGCCTTCACTTTGTTTTTCCTGTATATTCAGCATGTGCTCCTGCATCTTAAAAATGGTTTCAGTGACTCAGCACCTTTTGCTTCCATGCTTAACATTTTTATAATTTTAAATTAGTGACATTCTCACATCATTTCTACTATAGGAATATAAGACACCACAGGAGAAGAAAAAGTATGAGCATTCCTTTTGCTGTCATGTTATTCACTCTGTAGAGAACTCAACACATTATCTCCTAAATACAAAGGAAAAAGACAATGTAGCTCTGTAATATCAGGGATTAAAAATCCACAGAGAAAGCAGACTGCAGATGCACAGAGCTCAGCACAGCTTCGAGGAGAGTCCTCGGACCCTGCATCTTTCCATGCAAATTTCTGTGCTCCTGCTGCTCTTGACTTGTTTGTCCTGTTGCTGAGCATTATGGGTTGGAATCTTAGAGCAACTTTGAAAGTGTTAAAGCTGCATTTAGCAGTGTTTAATATTGTGGAGGTCAGGGCTGGATTAAGAGGCCTCAGGGCCCCGCTGCCAACTTTTGTTTGCCTTCCCCTCCGTGGCTTGGTCCTCTACCACTGTGCCCCCCCCACCTGGGGCCACAGCCCCCCGTCATTGCAGCCAAGGGGTAGGCTAGCATTGGGAGGGCAGGGACCTGGGGCCAGAGGCCATACTCCACAGCGCTCCTGCCCTGCCCCCCCAGGCTGGCTGATCTGCCCCACAGAGCGGGGTCAGCTGATGCTGCAGGGTGGCCTACACATGCCAGCTGGGCTGCCCCCAGAGTGCAGCAGACATGCACTGGTCTGCACCACCCCCAGGGGCAGACCAGCTGGCCCAGTTGTGGGAGCCCTGTGGAGCGCAGTCTCTGGACCAGCTGTGACAGGGACCCTCTCAGCACTGCCCCGCTCCCCCAAGCCCCACTAGTACTGTGCCGGATTGAGCTGGGCCTGGGACTGCAGCCCCAAGCCCTGCATTAATCTGGCCCTAGTGGAGATTCCCCAGTGGGATTCTGTCAATGTTTGTTTGAAATGGGCATGCTTTGTAGAGCAGTTGCTCCCCAACTCTGACTCCTTTATGTACATTGTTTTCCCAGAGGAGGGGGTATGTGTTACTGGGTTCAGGGAATTCCAGCTCTCTCTTCTCCCAGATCTGGAGTAGCTCATGCCTCATGCACTGCCCACAGAAAGAAAGATTTGTCATTTATGCCATGTGCTAGTGGTGGGGGATCATTGTGGGGAGCCTGACCTGCCTCTCTCTCTCTCCACCTTCCATTTCTCCCCACCTGGGCACAGGGGGAGACCTCATGCCTCCAAGTGGGAGGATAACTGAGTCACTGGGACCACATGCTGCATTAGGACTGAGCTGCTTCTGTACAGCGTCTGGTGGTGTTGTAGGTGATGCTTCATAGCAGTATGAGCCTGGCCTTTGAACGTTCAGTGATTTTGGCAGGTTTTCTGCCAAAGTTCTCCTGAGGCATGCAATTCAGAGAGAGCTTTATTTGTAACACTTTGTCTCAATCACATTTGAGTGGAATTTTATGGGAGAAAGAAAAGGCATTTTATAGTACAAGTGGATCTACCCGCTGCAGCATACCAAAGGCCTGCTGCAAGTAATATAGGTGTGAGAGCTTCTCAGAGAAAAATGATTGCAAGAAAGCTTAATAATGGAAAGTCTACGGCAACCTAAATATATTGGTCACTACTTGCTCCCTGATAATTATTATTCTGATAATGCGTGAAAGTTAGAGTAAGGATCAGGGCCACATTGTAATAGGTGCTCCCAATACTTAACATTCTCCATGTTTCCTTGTGTGCTAGTGAGCAAACATAGGCCTAGAGAGCAAGGTGGATGAGGTAATATCTTTTACTGGACCAACTTCTGTTGGTGAGACAAACTTCAAGTTTACACAGATAGAGAACATCAGAAGTGATTTCACAGTGATCAGTTGACATTCACTGGGCTAAATCTGAGTTCAGAATCAGGCCTGTAACACAATAGTTGTCAGTATTCCATATGCAAAAAATAGTAGTATGGTTAATTTTATTTGGAAGACTATCGCCTCTTTTAAACTTTTTCAGTAAATGACTGAAGAATCCAATCTTTCCCTGTTTTAGCCTCTTGAGTAGAGTAAGCATGCCAAGAAAGCTGAAAGACTCCCACATACCATTCACAGTTTGACTGCATTAAATTTAAAGACTAGGTCAAATATTTAAAGGGCCATATTTTTATATGATTGCAACATTTTTCTTTTAAATACTATATCATACTATATGAGAATACAGTCTTCCATGTCTCCTCAGATGTTCATAAATTATCCAGGGAGCTAGCCTTAAAGTACTTTTCAAATACCACTTTCAACATGCATAGATAAACCTCAAAAATAATGTAAAATAAATTGTGTTGATGTGATTTATGACAACTACAGAAAGATTATCAGACTTTAAAGCTAAACTTCAAGTTTGACTTCAGGCATAGTATGATTTGAGACAGTGGCCTGATTTTGTTGGGCTTATGCAGTACAACATATATATTGTAAAAGATCACATGTTGTTCTTGGATGGAGGGGCATTGTGTGGATGTAGTTTAACTGCAACAAAGGGAAAATATTAAGATTATGTAGAAAAGTATCTATAAAAGAGTATACAATATGGTATATATTAAACTCTGTAGAATTGCAGGGCTACTGATGCCCCATGAGAGAAAATTTTATATGTGCTGTTTAGCTTCATTGGCCCAAGGCTGCATAGATTTTTCTTTGAGTGAAGTCCCTTTGAAGTCAAAACTTATGCTGTGTCATAAGGTTCCTCACAAGCACATCTCTCTGCAGGAACACAGGTCTGATTTTGCAATCAGGTAAAACTCCCTTTAGGTTTAATAGGATTTTTGCTTAGGTATGAGAATTGTATTTGGCCTTGCATTAACAGAATTTTGCTCAATAGTTTATAGTCCTCCTCTTATATATTACTCTCAATGAGAAGTAAATAACTGATGTGGCATCAGAATTATTCAGTTAGCAAACTAAAAATGGCTTCTCCATCTACCCTCACCAAATTTTTCAGTTTAAACTAAAACGATATCAAAATATTGCAAGAATTACCATCATACACCCAAGCTATGATTAATTCATAAAGTGTATTTTGTGGCTCGTCAAACACTTTTGAAGTTAAATAAGTAGTTATTTTTTAAAAACAAAGCTTGCTGCAACTGGGACATAACAATGACCTAGGTTGCACATCTATATACCTAAACGAGAGATGTATATATGCACGGCGGGGACGCAGCTGCGCGCGCAGCAGCTGAATCCACGTCTTGCTGAGGCCAGGCTGGGGAGATTCAAATCTCCC
>ML685779.1:2308923-2356529 GCA_007922175.1 Pelusios castaneus
TCCCTCCCACCCAGCGGTGATTACCATTTTTCAATTTGCGATTCTTTAGAGAATCGGGGATTTACTGGTATATATCTAATTAAGACAGATATGCGCTGAAAGTTCTTAAAAATCTAATTCCTGTTGGTGACTAACATAGATGGTCGAGTTGAACATCTTGTATACAAAGCCTAATGAAGAAATGTCCAAGTCACAAAAATCACCAGCACAGTTGGAATCCATCTGGACAGAACTCAACTCAATCCAGGCAGCTGCAGTCTCAGCAGAAAGGGCAAAGCTTTGAATAGCAAAATGAGGAGATCTTTGCAGGTCATAGTTGGGAGACACTTTGTTGTGAGGGGGCTTGCAGTGCTACCTGTCCCATGCCTATGCTGTGGCTAGAGAGAGGAATTAAGTCTTTACTGCTCTCAAGTTAACACCTTTTTTTGGATGTTGATTTCCTTAAACATTTTTAAATGCAGCTACTCCTTAATTATAATAGGTCATGATGAAAAATGAGAAGTAGTTGTTATTCATTCAAATAATAAAATGAACACTTTCCCTTCATGCCAGCTCTTGAGGTTCTTTATTGTCAGGTGGCATAAAAACTAAAACCAAGTTTACATGTCAAGCCAAACAAATAAGTCTTGCCAAATGCTGAGAATGATATGAATAAAAAGGTAAGGAGTTCAACAGATTTGGAGTATAATGGTTTCAAAAGGCTATACCTGCAAAATATATATGTCAATATAGTCAAGACACAATATATTCTTCAGGTAGTCTCTGCCACAATGGGGATGTGCCAGCCAGGACAGTGGAAATTTCTTGTAACCCTGCCTGTGAGGGCATCCCACTCTTTCCTCCACCAACACCAGTACTTCAAACCCAGAAGGAGAGACAAAATAGACCTCAGGCTCTTCTCTAACAAGAGGCCTTGTCAACCAAGCCCCTGAGATCCAATAATTTGAAAGAATCTGAAAATGAGAATAGGAGACCTGTATTGGCTCTGACTATTTTTGGATCTCAGGAACCACCAAGAGCAAAGGCTTCATCCTGAAGTTACAGCTCCAAGTTAACTGAGCTCCTGATAGCAAGCTCTCAGATCCAGTTCTGACCTTTGTATGGTCTCCACTGGGATCAGCAGGAATATGCACAAGGATTTAAATGTGACTACTTTTGGTGATTCCCCACCCAGTGCTCCCGGAGCCTGCTGCTCCCCCCCGCAAGTGTCTTTGGACTCCCTCCCTGACGCAACTGTCCCGAGATCCCTTCTGTGCCCCCTAGGTTGGATCCGAACACTTACTAGAGGTTGTAGATCAGGAAGGGACTCGGCAAGCTTCCCCTCGCCCCCTCCGGCAAAGCTGTGCTGCAAACCTCTCTTCCTTGCTCTGGCACCCTCTGGCGGGATTCAGCAGGAGCGCTAGCTGCAGTGCCTTTCCCAGGTACATCCCTTCAGTCCTATCTCACCCTCAAAGAAAGGGGAGAGGACAGACTTGGGGGAGGGCAAACCATGGTGGGGGGCCAGGGCAGCAGCTGCGGGCAGTAAGAGAGATGTTTATGGGGGGGGGGTCGGGCGGCGCTGACCTGGGCCCCTGCTTACTCCTTTGTACACATGCCTGGGGTCCGGTATTGGACAGGGACTCTTAAGGATCTGCAAGATATAATAGGACTCTCTACCTCAGCTCCGAGGAAGAGAAAAGCTAAATTTTAAACACATAAGATGCTCTTCAGATCATTCCTATCAGCTTGAACTGAAATTTAAGGATTTAAGACTTTGGATCATTCTAAGTGTGTGGATTTGAAGAAAAGACCATCAGATCAGGTCATACGTTCCAGTGGGGTAGCTGTGTTAGTCTATTCCAGCAAAACCAAATCAAAGAAGGAGTTCTGTGGCACTTTTAAAGACTAACATATTTATAAATAAATACATTTCTTAGTCTTTTAAAGTTCCACAGAACTCCTCCTTTGTTTTAGATCTGGTCATGGAAGACTAACCCCATGTTGTAATGCTTCCAGCACAAATTTAACTGGAGCCACATCTCTTAATGAATCTGATAACATCTCACTGCTTGCTTGTAAAGAGATGAAACAAAGTACTGAATAGGAATCAATCAGTACTCTCCTCTCATAAAACTCTAGTGATCTCACCTAAGAAGACCATTTTGTCTCTTTCCTTTTTCTGAAGCCCAACTTTAGTGATCTTGCCTGTTGTTTCAGAATTGGATCTATAATTGGATATTAATTGCAATCTTACACACATGGCAAAGATCCATAGGTTTTCTAAATGTCCTGCACTAAGTAATACTACTTAATATCCTATGTATCAAAGCAAATAAAATGATTCCAGATTTGGGACATTGGCGAGACTGGCTTATGCCATTTTGGAAGTCCTTGTCGTATTGGCTAGTTTCTACTTATGAAACTAGAAATCTGGTTGTCCATTATCAGAATATTGCCAGATGCTATGGATTATAGAGATCCAGATCAAAGACAAGAGAACATTCTCCTTCTTTGCCTCAGCCTCAGGATGTACCTTTGGAAGAAGAGTACCAGGAGGGATCACTTCAAAGTGAATTTCATGTACCATGATACTGGAAAGAGGCTCATCTGATGATGATAACATGGAAATAGCAACAGCATCATCCCCTTCAGAAGATGTGGTTCAATTTAATGATCTGGTATAGATGGCATCAACTTTTTAGAACTACCTTCAATGATTTTGGAGGAGGCCATGCATTCAATTTTTGATATTTTGTAATGCGCTACAAAGAGTAAGGTCTTGTTTCCTATAATGGAAAGGCTTGGGAAACCAGGAAAATCCCTTTGGTGGAATATATCCTCTCCCTCCCGCCCCGCTCCCCCCAAAAAAAGTTATACCATATATCATGCTAAGTTATACAATATTCTGTGTGTGGGATTCTATTGTTTTCAAATATAACCACAGGATAACTCTTTTGTGGTAGAAGGAATGCTTAAAAATATAGGTTAGGTCTTCCACCTTCTATCTCCTGCAATAAAGAAGGGGAAAAGTTGAACTCTCTAGGGAGAAAATTTTTTTCTTCAGCTTTCTTAATATGCTTGTAGCAAACTACCAAGCAATTATGGCAGGTATCAGTTTCAACTATGGGAGAAGATATTAATCTTCACTAAACATTTCCCAGATTATCAGAGAAAGCTCACAACAGCTCATTGAGGAAGACTAAAATGTGGCCAAACACTTTAAGGCATCCCTTGATTCAATAGCTCTATGAAGACTCATTTGATTACAGTCATCTTTTCTTCCCTTGGAAACAAAATCTAAATGAGGACTTACCCTTAAAGGAGATGGACTATTTAATAAGACCACCAATGAGATACTAGAAAAGCTGAGACACTGGTCCATGGTAAAATCTCTGGGGCTATTGTCTCCTCATAGATGAAGAACACCTATGCCTGTGTTCAAGTGTCACAGGCAATATGTTCCACCCATGTTATCTTTGTCTTACTATAATACAAGAAGACAGATATTGTCAACATGAACAGCTATCATCCTTGCAACACAGAAGAGGAAGAAATCCTGTAAGTCCCAGATAAGGACAAAGAATTCTTCAGCCACATCCTCCCTACAGAATGTCAGATTTGAATGTAAAAATCAAGAATTTAAACTGATTTCAGAAACTCCTACCCACATTTTTGGAGACCATTTGTCCTGATTTTATGATACATAGACAAATATCACCTTGGACATATGAGTTTTAAACACAGTAGTGGAAGGTTGTTCCATTCAATTCTAAAACATTCTGGCCTGCAATCCCCTCACCCCACAATCCCTTCCCATGAGCGGTTGTTAAGATCAAGTACAAACTGTTCTGCATGCAGGGGCTGTAGAAATATCTTTAATTTACAGAAACAAGGGGTTCTACTCCTGTTACTTTCTAATCCTGAAACAAAACTGAGGTCGCAGACCAATTCTGGATCTCAGGGCTCTAAATAGATACATCTGGAATTTTTAATTCAGAATGCTATCTCTGGCTCTGATTATTCCCTCTCTGTCATCCCTGGAAGGGTTTTCTTCTCTTGACCTCAAAGATGCATATTTTCATATCCCCGTAGGACCATCTCACCACAAATGTACACACTTTGTGCTTGGTTTGGATCATTTCAGAATAGAACCATTTGGCTTCTCCAACCCTGCCCAGAGGTTTTATCAAATGCTGGCCCTAGTAACAGCACATTTAAGGAGATAAGGGATCTTTATTTTTCCTATCTTAGATGATTGGCTGCTCAAAGCCCCATCTGAAAAGTAGTTAAACAAAGCCATTCAGGTCACTTGTTCTCTGTTTGAAACCAAAGATTTTCTCATACGCAAAGAAAAGTCCCTTCTCATTTAAATCACAGAATATTCCTTTCATTGAGGGATCCTCAACTCCATAAAAGAGACAGCTTTGAAACTAAAGACCACCATACAGAGATTGCTGCTACAACCCACTTGGAAGATAATGTATTTCTTGGAGATATTGAGCTTCATGGTATCCACAACATATGTGACCTCATATACTGGACTCAGAATGAGGCCACTTCAGCACTGGCTATTAAAGAACTTTAAACTCAGACTGGATAGTATGCTCAAAATACTCAACATTCCAAAAAGGTTCTTCTCTCTAACATGTTCACTGACATAACAAAATGTCCTCACCAGGGGCATGGCCATAGGTGGGCCGGTCCCACCCACTTGGAAATGAGGCCTGTGCATCGCAGCACTCAACAGCTGGGCTTCGCCAGTGTGGTGGTGGGACCAGCCAGGAGCTGGCGGCCATGAGCGAGCAGGGGCGCACCTCTGCTCCACTCATGGCCATGGTTGCTGGTTGCTGGCTAACCCTGTAGCCACAGTGGCAAAATTTGTGCCACTGCTGGGCATTGTGGAGGCAGGCCTCATCACACTGCCTCTTCCCCCGCCGCCTCCTCAGAGAGCTCTACTTGGTAAGTAACAAGTAGATCTGGAGTGTTGGTGCTCTGGGTCCACTTGCTACCTAGCAACTGTAGCGTATCAGGCAGCTTCCAGTCACATGACTGGAAACTGCCCATAGTCAGATCCACCCTTCATGCTCAGGGGCCCAGCCAGAAAATGGGGGCTGGCTACAGCCTTGGTCATCACATGAGTATTGTTCAACTCACTTCCTCCTTCACAAATAGTCATCACAGATAAGTCGAGAATAGGCAGGGGAGCACACCTCTTCAATCTTTCCATTTGAGATCTTTGGAATAATAAGGAATCCTCACTACACACACATGTGTTAGAGCTGAGGACCATTCATTTGGTTCTCAAGGTATTTCTTCTGGAGATTCAGGATGTGGTTATCCAGGTGGCCACAGAAGACATGCTTGCTGTGTATTGCATGAAAAAACAAGGAGAAATTTAATCATCTCAGCTATGTCATGAGGAGACACATTTTTCGGACTACGGGGATATCCTGTGCAACATTTACTCGATTTTCTGTCTTTTTGTGGGAAGGCAAAATGATTTTGAAGAACATCTGAAAAGAGATTCCTCACACATGCCTGGGTGGTCCATAAAGGATTCAGTCAAAACATTTTCAGTGTATGCAGGATTCCTGACCTAGATCTATTCAGTACAAGATTCAATATGAAATGTGTTCGTGTTTTCTTGAGACCAAATTCAGACAACCGGACATTGATGAACACACCCTCCTAGATTGAGGAATGTGTCTGATGTAAATGTATTTCTTCCATTTCCCCTAACCCTCAAAGAAAATAAAATGTGATTTGATCAGGATGGTTCTAGTTGCTCCAGCGTGACAGAAACAACAGGGGTATAAGGAGTTACTCCATCTATTGAATGGAAAATACAAGATTTGGAAAGATCATGCTTCATTGAAATGCAGTGAATTCTTATTAATTATTCTTATAAAAAACTTTCCACAAGAAGCAGTTATAATTTCAAACGGAAGATATATGTTATCTGGGGAATCAATAGAAGTATTGACCCAATTTCTGTCCCTATACAACTGGGTTAGGAATAGTTGTTACACTTACGGCAATGGGCTTGTCTTTCACCTATATTAAAGTTCACTTAGCATTAACAGCAACATTCCATACTGTCTCAGATGGTTAATCTGTATTGCTCAAACAAACTGGCAAAAAGGGTTTTAAAAGACTTACTGAATCCCGCAGTTTGGGATCCTGTCCCACCATGGAATTTGAAGTTAGCTTTAACATGAACGAGGTCTCTCCTGTTTGTTTGAACCACTGGTAAGCTGTTCTTTGTTTCATCTTTCTGTAAGACAGACTTTATAATAGCAGTCACTTCTGCCGGAAGCGTTAATAAGCTTCATGAATTGATGGTGGCCCCCCTGATATTACCTTTCATAAACATAAGGTGATTTTTAGATCGAAGCCTAAATTCCTTCCAAAACTAGTTTCAGAGTTTCATATATCTCAAAGTATACATTTACCTATTTTTTTCAAAACGTCTTACAAGTAAGGGGGAATCTAGATTATGTTCCCTGAGTACGAAGAAAGTGTTCTCATTCTACCTGGGCAGAACTGAGAGCTTTAGCTTTTGTCCCAAATTTCGTTTCATTTGCTGGTACTTCAAGGGGTCAAGCCATATCAGTGCAATCCCCACCTAGACAGGTCAGACTCTACTGAAGAATGTTACAGAGCAGGTTCAGTCTCTCCTCTTAAAGCACATTGCACTAGAGCAATTGAAACATCTGTAGCATTCATTACACATATTCCTCTTATTGATATATGGAGGCCTGCTGCTTGGAGCTCCATGCATACTTTTACAAGACATTCTGCATTGGCTATGGTATCCAGGTCTGATGCACAGTTGGACAGGGCAGTACATTGTTTATTTGGGATTGTGCTCCCTCCTAATTTATGGTACTGCTTGCCAAACAAACCCAAGAGTGAGAATTATGTAGAAGTTACTCAAAGAAGAAATGAAATGGTTACTTCCTTTTAACCAGAGCTCTTTGAGATGACCTCTGAATATTCACTTTCCCCACCCACCTTCACATTTTGTGGAGTCCTACTTAAGGGTTAGCTCCATTTTAGTGACTGGAAGGAACTGAGAGGGCAAAGGATGCCATGACCTTTCTATGGCCATGCCCTCAGAACACACTCAAGTGATGGGGGCGGGGAAAGGTGGGGTGGCTCTGCTATTAGAAGTTTCCACCATCCTGACTGCACTTGGTCAGCACATCCCCAAGAGCGTGAATGCTCAGTGTCCATTTTAAAGAACTCTGGTTAAAAGTAAATAACTGCCTTTTATCTTCATTTGTTTGAAAAGTACATGCTGGCATATCAAGAAAGAGAAGACTATGGGGGTTCTCTGGATCCTCATCTTGAAAAGTAAGTCCTGACTGCTCTGTATATTTTTCAAGAGTAGGGGTTGGCCCTTGTTCTGGTTCAGTGAGCTGGGTATTAGTTGATCACCAGCTCCTCTTCAGTGTTGATGATATTTGTGTGATTCTGTATGTACATACTGTATTAAGGTATATGCTTTGAAGCCTCTCAGGATTAAAGATCTGAGATGAATGTAACTTTGGTCTATTTATTAATAAAGACACCTGTGAAGGGTCAGAGAAATCAGCTCAAGGGAGCTGGACCGAGTAACTTAGCTGTTTGACGCGACTCTGTGATGCAGATAATCAAGCCAACCTGAGTGAGGCAATACCTTTTGGAATATATTGCTTTAATAACAAATCAAGGAGAATTGTGTCTCAAGAGAATCTGAACATGCCATCCTCCTGGTGAAGTCAGAGAGGTTTTGCTATCACATGGATTAAGAACTACAGGTTTTGGCTGCAAAGACTTGGCACAATAGAATAGTTTTCAAAATGTTACAGAGTGAATCTGCCTCTCTCTCTCTCTCTCTCTCTCTCTCAAGCTACTCTGTTTAGGTCTGTTCAGTTTCGACTCAACTGTCCCTGCCCCCAGCCCTTTGAGACTCGTTGATAAACTAATAATGACAGATCCTATTAGGCATTAATTTATCCACTTCCCTTGCCAGAGTCGTACATCTCCTGAAATCTGCACCACGGATGAAGATGTAGTCTGGGAGCAGTGGCTGATAAGCACACCCATGGCAGAGTAAATGATAATAGCAGGCGATAGAGAGCTTGAGGCATAGGCTTTGTTGGATCCAAAGGTTTAAGGACTTGCAAACCTCGGTGTTCTCTGGTCTGAGGAGAATTACTGTTCTCTCAATGGAGCAGTCTTGTAGATGCTCTGAGTACACAAATTCATAGATTTTTTTTTCCAGTCGTTTTCCCAGAAGTAATGGACAGGAGATAATATGATCCATAGTTTGGAGCCCCTAAATATGTATACTGGAAATCACCCTAATTTATCTAATTCAAAATGTAGCTAGGACTACTGGTGAAAAGCGTGTATTTAGGTAAAATCATCTTCTGAACGATGCAATGAAACCCAAAGCATATAAAAAAACCAAAGTAGGTAATGGGACTTGAAGTGTTTAGAAGTGAAAAGTCAGAGTGACTTTTGCCATTGGCTTGAATGGTGATAGAACAGAGTCCTTATCCTACAGGAAAGTTGGAAAAAAAAATTTTTTCAATAAAAAAAGGAGTTTGGCTACTCAAAAGAGCAAATAAACAGAAGGTATAGAGCCACATGAACTGCTTCTGTGTCTAATGAGTGTGGGTTATGGGCTTAGTTTTTTTTTATGATGTATATCTCTATACCTTGAATAACTAAGTAAACCTTAACTTATGGAATCTTAATAGTCATCTCACTGCTGAAGTCTAAAGGAAACCAAGAGGAAACTTAATAATATTAAAAGTTATTTTAAAGGGAGTTCACATGGGTTTGAAGGGTATTTTGCTTCTTACACAATATCCACCTTTGTAAATTCAGTAAACCTAGATTCAAATTTAGAGAACCTACACACATCTTTTACAGTCCTCAGTACATAAATCTAATACGATTCCTAAAATGTCTGCCAGTAAGGTATTAATCTTTTAAAGATAAAATTAAAATTCTGAAAGTCACTGGAACAAAAAGAATTCCCTCTAGAAAAGTAAAGGAAACTTGGAGCTTTGTGGTAAATGGCTGGTTGGTCTGTGTTGTAATGAATGGAGAATAGTCAGTACAGTTTTTCATATCTGACCTCCTACTTAAGACTTGTACGTACAGAAATTAATTTTACTATGTTATTTTATAGTAATTTAAGAAGATGAAGAGGCACATCAGATAAACACAAAACTAAAAAAGCCACTTAAAAATGAAATCAGGAGCTTCAACAAATAATTTCTTCCCTTTTAGCCAAAAAAAGTAATTATCAAAATTCTTCAGAATAAGTTGCCAGTTACTCTGCTCCATAACTGCTAACTTTCTCAGTTCTTCTTTTGCCTATTCTGGGCTCTCTGTCACTGGAAACATCTTAAACCAATTTAAAGTGCTACACCTGAATAAACATGTTGTAAAAGTGTTTATGTATTGAAGTGGGTCAGTTCAAGGTATGGTATTTGGCTGGAACTTCTAATTTCTCTTTTTACTGCAAAAGGGCTGCCAGAAGGAGGAAGTCTGAGCTGAATTAATACATTTGTTACAGTGGAAGTAGAATGGAAACTGCTTTAACCACAAATCAAACTGCCTCTTTCATTTACGCCAGTGATAGAGTTTTTCTAAGAAATATAGACTCTGGCACACAGCCACTGTAAGTTTGCGTTTAAAAGGAAACCTATATGCTTATTTGTTTTAAGGTTACTCCTATGATTATTTGTAAGGTCTTTTTCTAGTGAAATTGAGTTTAATGGCATTATACAGTGCATTTGTGAGGCAGATGCTCCTTTGTTGTCCTTGTAGCTATTTAACAAAGCTCTCCAATCTGTTAGGACAATAGTTGAATGCCAGGATGCTGCCCAGACCAGGGAATACACTATTTCTTTACCAATACCTTCACATTTACAGGACCTCTCTGCCCTCCGCCCTTGCACAGCTGCAAAGCTTCATATGACACTCCCATTTTCTGACGGTTGAAGGGCTCTGCATAATACACATATACACAAAAGTGTTTATGCTGCCAAAATAAATTCTGTAAAGAGTAAGGGTTTATTTGTTAAAATGTCACTGATGCAGTTACAGTGACTTGCTTTGCTTTCTTTTCTTCTAGGGAGGGTCAGTTCCTCCAATGCAGTGAGGTTACCACACCATCCTGACTGAACAAATATTTTAAAGAAGTATGTACATCCCTTAGTCAATCATGTACATATTTCAGACTCTATTTTATATTTCTCTTGAAAGATTGAGTGTCCTGTGTATGTAAATGACTTCATGTGGACTTGGATCAAGGCTTTACATTGTTTAAGGCGTAAATAAATTTATTGTCTACACTTCTTATTCCTACTGAATTGTGCTGGGGAAAGAGAATTCCAGATTTAACAAACTTGTGATGTAAAATAAGATGATTGCATCATGTTATCCTTTTCCAAAAGTACAGAAGTTTAATAGAGCTGATTTATTTCTTTGCAATAGATCAGCACATTTGTCACTGAATTAAAATACCCATGTTCTGTGTAGAAGGCTTATCATATGAAGACAATATTTTCATACAGTGGTAGACTGAAGTTGTTGAAACTTCTGTAAATAAGTGTGTGGAGTTCTCTGCCTTTTAGATTACATTCAATAAAATAAAGTTAAGATTTCTAATATTGAAGTTTCAGAATCAAGGATAAAATTCTTGACTCAGTGAAATCAATGGCGAAACTCCCAATGATTCTATTTGAGAAAGGATTTCACTCATGTATTTATTTGGCAACCAGAAAGAGCATAATTTGACAATACTTATGGTATAAATTGTATGTTTATATTATTTTATAGGTCGCAGTATCAATGTTAAATCAGCTGGCCTTATAGGAAGACATGGGCCTCAATCAAAACAGCCATTCATGGTTGCATTCTTCAAGGCAAGTGAAGTGCTTTTTCGATCTATCCGAGCAGCCAATAATAAAAGGAAAAATCAGAACCGCAACAAATCCAGTAGCCATCAGGATTCTTCAAGGATGCCCAGTGTTGCAGGTAAGATAAGCAATAGTACCATTTAGGTAGTAGGTGTCTATCAGTTGCAACTATAAGGTGGCACATTTCAGAAACTAGATACCATGAAATAAATTTGTGCATTCCCAGGTTCTTTGGTCCAATTGAACAATGTGGTGATAATTCAGCAGCCTCAGCCTTCTTGATAGGTGAATTATTCACTGAGAACTTTGACTTGGAAAAAGTGAAAGATCTAACTCAAATTAAAGAAACTATCAGTAATGAGACTGAAAATGTATAAATCAACTACAGCTACCAGTAGGCAAGGACTGAAATGCACATCTTGCTGGGTTAAATGTTTATGTACTGTATGAAACTTTAATGTACTAGAAAGTGATTAGGTAACTCAGCATACTTTTTCAATGTTTGAACCATGGCAGGTGAGCCATTCAAACTAAAATTCCTTCTCACAAATAGCTAAGCACAGCCTATGCAAATAATTAAAGGACTTCTTATTCCAAATGTGGCAAATCTGAACCTTTTTGATAAGTCATTTAAATGGTTTTTATTTGAAAACTACATTACAGGTCATGTCTTACAGAGAAAAGCTATCTATGGCTATGTCTACACTTGCTAAAATTAGTTCAAATTAGTTAGTTCGAACTAACTAATTTAAACTAATTTTAGTTAGTTCGAATTAGCTTAATTCGAACTAGCATGGCCACACTGGAATGTTAGTTTGAACTAAGCAAGCACTTGCTTAGTTCGAATTAGCGATCCCCATTCATTTCAATGGCCGGTTAATTCAAACTAAGAAATTAGTTTGAATTAACATGGCCACATTGGTTAATTCGAACTAGTTAGTTCAAATTAACCCCTGAGTTTGAATACCCTATTCGAACTTCTTAGTTCGAATTAAGGCAGCCCTTAATTCGAACTAACTAAAGCCTAGTTTAGCCATGGCTTTAGTTAGTTCGAATCAAGCCTCCTTAATTTGAACTAACTTGCCAGTGTATACATAGCCTATGTGTGCAGTCCATTACTTGTTTTAGCTACTCCACTGTTGTTGATCTCTTACTTGCGTGAAAGGTGTTGAAAGACTCATATAGTCACACCTTAATGCAAAAGAGGAAGTTTCAGGTGGTTGTTTGTCCTATCAGTTTTCTGGAATTAATTATGGTTAATAAATTATTTCCTGATAGAGCAGTGGTTCCTAATCTTTTTGGCTCGAGGGCCACAAATATCATTTTTACAACCCTGAAGGGCCACCCGTCTCCACTAGCAGCTGGCCCCTCCCCTCTGCACTGCAGCTAGAGGGAAGGAATTCAGCAAGGAGGCAGCCTCCTTGTTGATCTCCCAACCCCCTGGTGGTAGCAGTGAAACCACACTTGTCCTGTATCCCTGTGTGCTCCACCTGAATCGCTAGGCCAAGGCTAACTTTCTGCAGTCAGCAGGCAGAAGAGATCAGTGTTCCCCTCCCTCTAGCTCCAGCGGGGACCCCAGCACCTAGGGACCCTGGCAGAGTGCTTTGCTCTCTTCTGAAGCCAGGAGAGTGTCCTGGAATGTAGTTTTGTGGATAAAATTTAGCCTTAGAGGGACATTTATGTATTTGTGGAGACATATAAGTCCTATTCATCACTTATGTCCCAATCACACCCTCAGAATAGTGAATTAAATTTCTGCGTCTACACTAGTAAATTAAGTTGACTTAAGCTTGCTTAAGTTGACTTAATTTACCCTGCTTCTACACTACAGTTTCCTTAAATCGACTTAAGCAGCTTGCTTACGTCAACTTAAGGAAAATAAAGTCGACTTAATGAAAATTAAGTCAACTTTATTAAACCACCTTTCTACTCGACTTAAGGCTTATTTTGACTTTTTAAAGTCGAATTAAGCCAGTGTAGACGTGGGGTAGCCCTAAGTCGACTTAGGGCTACCCCAGGACTATACCAATGCCCTCCCTTCTGGGGGACACACAGAGGGAGCCTGGCATGCCCCCCAAAGGACAGAGCAGAGCCCTGTGTGATGCTGTCTGGATTTAGGGAAGCATTTATGATATTATTTTCTATCCATATATCCTAAATGCTATAATCCATGGGAGCTATGTCATGTTTGGTATCAATAGAAAGGTAGTAATTTGCTGGGAATGATTATATAGTTTATGTCTAGGAATGTGCCAGCTCCAATGGGTCCAGGGAGTATCCTGATGAGCCATTAAGGACATAAGGAATACAACCATTGTGTCCTTAATGGCTCATCAGGTTACTCCCTGGGCCCATTGGAACTGGCACATTGCTTAACATTAAGGAGACAATGGTTTTACACAGCCGCCTCTCTCAGACATTTCCATAAAATCACACAAGTTAACGTATAGATATAACACCAAATTCCTAACTAAACTAACTCCTAATCCAAATACAATTCCTAGACATAAACTGTATAATCATTCCCAGCAAATTATTACCTTTCTATTGATACCAAACATGACATAGCTCCTATAGATTATAGCATTTAGGATATATGGATAGAAAATAATATCATAAATGCTTCCCTAAATCCAGACAGCATCACACCCTGCCCACATGCCCTGCCAGGGTCCCTGTCCCCCTTTGCCCCATTGCACACAAGGGGTTCCCCCCCTGCCACCGTGGACCTGCCCAAGGTCTCCCTAGCCCCCAGAAGTTGACCTAGGCGTCCAATGTGGATGCTCTAGGTTGACTTTGTAAGTTCCCCTTTAAGTCGACTTTAATTTTAAGTGTGGACTCACTAAGTCGACTTAGTTAAAGTCCACTTAAAAGTGCAAGTGTAGACATAGTCAATGGGTCTTAAGCAGTGCATAAGTCTAGTGCTTGACCCTCTGTTCAAAGATGAATTTCACCTTTACTGGACACAAACTGCTGCTGAGTTGACACACAAAGTGATGATTATTTGGGATTGGCTGTCGCAGTCTTTCTGAAAAACAACAGAGTCCTATTCCAAAAGGGTAGCCGTGTTAGTCTATTGCAGAAAAACAACAGAGTCCTTTGGCACTTTTAAAAACTAGCAGATATATTTCTCGCATGAGCTTTCATGGGAGAAAATCCCACTTCATCAGACGCTTTGAAGATGGGAAACTTACAGAAGGGGAGTGTATGACATAGGATCAGGTCAGGCTGTAACAGCAAATCAAAATAGGTGTTAGGATTCAAACACTGGGGAACAGCACATAGAGGAAGGTGGGGGTCAAATCACCTGTTGTAATGAGAGAAAAATCCATAGTTCCTGTTTAACCCCAAGGCAACTGAGTCAAATTTGCATATGCTGGAAATGCCCCTCTGCCTTATATATTGGACAAACAGGACAGTCTGTGCGCAAAAGAATAAATGCACACAAATCTGACATCAGAAATTGCAACACTAAAAAACCAATAGGGAAACACTTCAATCTCTCTGCTCACTCCATTGGCAACTTGCTAATAGCTGTGTTGAAACAGATGAATAACAAATTACAGCGTCAAAGAGAAACTGCAGAACTCGAACTTGTATGCAAATTTGACTCAGTTGCCTTGGGGTTCAGTTTCACATCTTCAAAGCGTCTGATGAAGTGGGATTTTCTCCCACGAAAGCTCATGTGATAAATAAATCTGTTAGTCTTTAAAAGTGTCACAAGACTCTGTTGACAGGACTCTGTTGTTTTTCTGCAATAGACTAACACGGCTACCCCTTTGGAATTAGTCTTTCTGAGGAAAATCTCTGTTGGGGATAAGGAATCTACCAGATGATCTACTGGATCCAAAACGCACTTTAGGGTATAAATAAAAATAGCTGTCATAGTGGTGGTGGGTTTTACTTGTATATAAAATATAAATACACCACTGTGCTGTCTGTTGGAGTAGGGCTTGTTTCTCTGCCCCAATTTACTTGGAGGAATGGAGCACAAATTCTCCTGTGTGGCGGAGAGAGCACAGACATCTTTTCATTGTGCTCAGAGATTAAGAACCCTATAGCCCAGCCTTTGAAAAGCCTCTTGTGCCTATATTTAAAAGCACCTGCAGGTCGTTAAGATTTAGTGGTCCTTTACTTATAATTGCTCCCTTGCCTGTTTCTTTTGGGCATTGTAAAGTTCTCTCATTTACTGTTTGAATGATCTGAGGAATAACTCATCTGCAAGGGCACTTTATAACCCAAGAAAGAATCAGACAGGGGACCAAATATAAATAAATAAAAAAGATGGGACAGTTTTAAATTATTACTGGTGGAAGGAAAAAAAACTATTTACTGTTGCTTTACACCAGAAAAACACATTTGATTGCTTAATAACACGTTTATTATGAAATCACTCTTCATTATGGATCTAAATGTATTCAGAATTTCAAAAAGGGGCAATCCATTGAGTTTTAAAAACCTATTAAGCATGTTCTAAACGTACTGACAAACTGAGCTCTGGTTTCAGCAGGTGTAAGTAACTATTGTGTCAAGTCAACGGAGTTTTGCCTGCCTACATAAGGTTTGAATCTGTCAATATCCACTGACTTTAATAGAAGAAGATTCACCTTTTCACACCAGGTCTTTCTTTGTATCTGTGTGTGAGTAATTGCAAAATGATCAGAAGTGGCTCTAAAGAAATTGTTCCTTCCCAGAAAATAATATTTGCCATAGAAAGATGCATTTTTGTTAGAATAAAATAGCTTTGAATTACATGACATAAATAGATTTTTTTGAAAAGAAACATAGTCAGATATATTCAATTGGAATGGCTCCAAAGAAAAAAAATCACTGATTTCCAGTGTGAATAGTACTTCAGACATAAATTATATATAAAAACATTATTGCATATTTCCCAGAACATATTTACTGATTCTGAGAGTGATAAGATAGTCATATAGGTTGTTTGGTAATGCTGTTTCCATTGATTATGGTTTTCATTCCCATGCCTATCTCTAATTTTATAATAAGAGGTAGGTAAAAAACTCTTCAGAATTATAGTGGTAAAAATAAAAAAGCCTGGGTGTAGGGGGCACTGTGATAATGTAGAAGCTTTTTGAGTACTATGTAAAAGCAAGTTCCAAAGGGGTAGCTGTCTAGTTCTGCAAAGCAAACAAGGAGTCCTGTGGCACTTTTAAAGAAAAACAAACGTATTTTTCTCATGACCTTTTGTGGATGAAGTCCCACTTTGCCAGATGCTAGTTCCATTTTCTAGCATCTGATGATGTGAGATTTCACCCATGAAAGCTTGTGCAAAAAATAAGTGTGTTAGTCTTTAAAGGGTGCCACAGGACTCCTTGCTTGTTTTTATGTAAAAAACAGATTCTTAAATAACCTAAAATCCAAAATCTTGTAATTAAAGATTTCATGGCTTAGAAAGAGCAGTGATGCTTGCCCAAGGCCCTGATTAAATTATAGTTTGGGTAATTATATTCTGCTGCTATTGCGATCTACTTGCTGTTTTCCTGCCACCTAAGTTTAGTGCTTATATACTATACTTCTTTATTTCAAGTGATGTGCTGCCTTGTTTAAAAAAAAAAAATTCCACCCTAAAAAAGCTTGCATTTCAGTGGTTGGTGAAATGATCCTACCTATTAACAATGACAGCATTTGTTGAACTTCAGTTAACCGGCAGCTAGTCATGTCGTCCCCCAGCCCTATACACTGTTAGTTGTTCTCCCACTTATCCCATGGCCCATATTTCCTGAATTTCAGGTCTGTTCAGAACCCTTTTGAAAAATGGAGCTGTAATTATATTTAGCCATCTATATTTCATGTTTGCAAAGTGTCTTAGGATTCCTTCAAGATGAAAAGGTCTGTGAACATGAGAGAGTTTTCTAAGTCTTAAAGTAGTCTTGGAGTTTGCGTGCATATTTTCACAGCATAGTTGAAGAGCTTTTAGTTTGCATCTCAAGGACTTGCTTTCAGGTATTAAGTGGCATGGTTAAAGAGACACAATCAAATAATACTACTGCATTGATTTGCAGTAACAGTCTGATCTGATCCTATGACTTACACTTTCCTCCCATTCTGTAAGTTCCTCATCTTCAAAGCATCTGACTAAGTGGAATTTTCTCCACGAAAGCTCATGCACTAAATAAATTTGTTAGTCTTTTAAAGTGCCACTGGACTCCTTGTTTGTTTTGCTGAACTAGACTAAAATGGCTACCCCTTTGGAACTTGTCAAATAATGTGGTCGTGCAAAACAATGCTGTTCTGAAGTATAAGCTGTTTTCATCATGAGAAATGAAGTTGCTCTTGCATAGTGTTGCTTGCATCTTCCCTGGGCAATTCCAATTCCCACATCACCCATTATGTATAGTAAACCAGTCATTTTGATTACGGTGGTGGTATGTGTGAGTTATAGGTAAAGTTAAGATTCTGTCTTCAGTGTTTTTAGTAAAAGTCAGGGGCAGGTTGCGGCTTCCGTGAATTTTTGTTTATTGCCCATGACCTGTCCCTGACTTTTATGGAAAATATCCTGGGGGAAGGGGAACAGATCTCTGGGGGCTTGCAGCTGCTCCAGCCCTACTTCTCTAGGGAGTCTGGCCACAAGTCAGCTGTATCATGAACTGGGTTGGCCATTGGCGACTTTCTTGCATCCTGGCACCGTGGCAGAGAATAGTCACAATCCCTGTACTCCTCTGTATTTTGGGACTGCCTCTTCATCAGTCACTGGAACTGGCAGGTTCACAAGAGGGAGTATACAGCATTCCCTGCAATGGTACAGAAGGTGGCACACTCTTCTAGGGTGTGTCTACACTTATAAGCTAGGTCAACTTAAGGAGGCTTAAGTCGACCTAACGTACTCGCTGTCCACACTGGGCTTTTATTAAGTTGACTTAAGCTGTTCCTTAAGTTGACATAAGGAAAACTTAAGTCAACTTAATAACACCTAGTTTTAGGTCGACTTAAGGCTTAAGTCAACTTAATAAGGTCGACTTTAGGTCGACTTAAAGTCGATCTTATTAAGTCGACTTAACAAAGTTGACTTAACTTTTCTAGTGTGGACATAGCCCCAGTGTGCAATTGTCCAGCAGTTCTGTACAGCCCCTAACAATGGCCAGTGGCTAAGATATAGGTGACCCCTTATGTAAACCGAACACAAAACTAATAATTTTGCCCACTGTACTCATCCATGCCCAGGAGTAGGCAATGGAGTTTGCAGATTATAACCTAACCATTGAAACTTGTTAGGAAAACAAGATGAATGTGGAATCTCCATCATTGGAAATTTTAAGAATGGGTTAGAAAAACACCTCTTAGGGATGTTTTAAGGGGGTACTTGGTCCTGCCATGAGTGCAGGGGACTGGTCTCGATGACCTCGCATGGTCCCTTCCAGTTTCTATGAGTGAGATAATTTTACTGGACCATCTTCTGCTGATGAAAGACATGCTGTTGAGCTGCACAGCATTTTTTCATGTTAAAAAAAGACCTCAAAGAAGAGCTCTGAATAGCTTGAAAGCTTGTCTCTTCTGCCTGGGATGAATGTGGCTGCAACAACACTGGAGATACCTGAGTGTATGTCAGCAGGCAAATTCTACTCTAATTTATACCTCTTGCAACTCCATCAGATTGAATGACATTGTAAATTGTGTAAGTTATCATGGAATTTAGTTTCTTATCTTTCTACTTGTTGAGTAGCCCCTGGCCAAATCCCTCAGAGTCGGGTAGATTTGGTGGGAAATGCTGTTCTGTAACCATGCTTCTGTTATGGTTGCTGCCATTTGTAGGGCACAAGATTTAGTCTTATTTCTTTATTCTTCTAGTTTTGGAACTTCCTTTCTGCCTTTAACCCAATCTTTCTTTCATTCTTTCTTCACAAGAATTAGGTTCATTTCACTCTCACTGAGTCAAGAAAGACATTCCCATTTGCCATAGTTTACTACCACCTTTTCGCCCCACAGCTATGTAGTATAGTAGCCATCCCTTGGTCCCAAGAGACCTTGGATGTGCACCCTGAGAGGTAAAAAATTGTTGTGTTGATGCTCAAGGGAGGCGAAGCTGGAGAACCTCTCCAGGGTACAAGCCTTGGCAGATAATGTGGAAGTTCTGAGTAGTCCATACATCAGACCCCCTTCTCAGCATCACTGGTAAAGTCCAGAGGAGAGGAAGAACATTTAGTATCCGATCCACTATAGGAGTTGCCGGAAAACTGCTTTAATGTTAGTATCTGACTGCCGTAGGGGCTCCACTGTGAATTTTCTGTCTGAGTTTACATTCATAGCCTTTCATTCTCCTCAGTTCACCCTCAAGGCAGTGTGTTTTTCTGTCAAGGACTGCTCCCTTAGCCTTTCGCCTTCCCACACTACCCACAAGGCAGTGGATTTTATGGGCTGCCCTTAATATCCATCTGCTCTCATTACAGTAGCAGGCATGTCTTGACTTGACAAGTTAATTAAATCTCACAGCTAATCATAGGTGGTCTTAACAGGTGGGCAGCGCAGACAGCTGCCCAGGGCCCAGTGTTGCTCCAGTGGGGAGCTGGGGGGTGGCAGTGGGCACCCGTGGAGCCCAGTGAGGGGACTGGGAGGGCTGATGGGGGCCCATGGGGAGCTGGGGGGGCACTGGGAGGGCTGGTGGAGCCCAGTGGGGGAGCCAGAGGACTGTCAGGGGCCCACGGGGGTTGGGGAGCCTGGCGTGGAGGGGTATGGACCCCACGAGGCTGGCGGGGGTGGGGCCCTGTTTGTGCAGCTGGAGGGGGCTGGCGGGGCTCACAGCAGGGCCTGTGAGGCCAGCGGGTGGGCTGGTGGGGGCTTGGGGAGTTCGGTTGGGGAGCCGGGGGCTCCACAAGGCTGGTGGGTCTGCCAAGGAGTGTGGGGGCTGGCGCGGCCCTGGCAAGGGTGAGCAAAATATCAAGGATGGGGCCCCTCATGTGGATTGGAGGGCCCAGTCTTTGACTTTTGCCCCAGTCCATGGAATTGCTATGACTGCCCTTGCAGCTAATTAATGCTGGGAAGCTCTTTTTATCAATACTCCTGCATGTCCATTCAAACAAACAAAATGAGAATAAGAACAATTATATAGTGCAGATTGTAATAATTATGCAAAAGTTTTCTTCCTGATGTCGATAGGTATGTATATGCTTGACCTCCCTCTACTTAGTGAAAACTTTAGGGCACTTGGCTTAAATGCAGAGCAAGAACATACTGTAGAAAGAAGAATATCTCCTCCAACATGCAATAATTTTTCAGTTCTTACTCAAGTGCTACTTCCATTTTGGTCAAACTGGGGTCATCTAACTGAATAAGGATTAGAGGAAAAGGAATATTTATTTCTTTTAACTTTAACTTGTCCTGAAATGGACCAAAAAAAAAATCCTCACAAAGTAATTCTGAAAAGAGGGAGAAATAGTAATTTGGCACAAAATAAAATCTATATTTTAATAATGTAGAGGCATTGATGCAAACTGACATATATCAGGGAATTCAAAAGCAAGGCTGTGGTATTTTTTTATTCCTCATTCTATGAGATAAGAATGGAAAAACATGTTTAACTGTGTATTTCCTGGATTTTATTGGTTGCTGTCACACTAATTAATTAAACATATGGTACTTTGTGATAGTAAATGGAGGCAGGTTCATATGTATCAACTTCCATCTCTTCTTTCGAAACCAAAATCCTCTCTGACTGCCAGGGAATATGCTTAGGAATAACAAATCTGATTCCATTGCCCTACCCCCACAGCTCCATCTGCCACATACAGCTCTGGAGCCCAACTGCAGTCCCTGGATGGCTTAGGTACAAAGTTTACTCAGTCATAATATTCCATGGTTTCGATGCCTGACAAAATAAGCATATGGCTCTTGAAGCGACAGTATGTGAAACTGGATCCTTGGCATCAGATCCTGTTGTAAATGTCACCCTGGCTACTTTTATGTAATGTTACATTACACGCAACATTTGTCTTATATAAAAGGCAAAATGTAGGGAAGGTATATGGGTTTGCTTTAATTTAGTGAATTTTCAGAAAGTTACGTATTGAATGCATGTCGCCATATCAAGTATCCTGGGACTCTTTCACATCCACACAGCATTAATCTAATGTTTTAAAAATAGTTTTCGGTATTTTTGAGTCTGTGAAGATATTTGAAGCACTGCTGTACATATTTATTGTGAAGCTTTTTCTTATAACCTAGGGGCCCCATCTACATTATTTTTACTGCTGATGGTTGTGTGCTAAACATGAAAAATTAATAAAATTAGAAATTAGTTCCAGAGCTCACCCTGAGCGTAAATTTGATAAAGAATAATGTATTTACCAGCTTCTGTTTTTCTGGCTATGTCTACACTTGTTAATTTAGGTCGACTTAGCATGTCCACACTTAAATTTTAAGTCGACTTTGGGGGTACCCTACAAAATCGACCTAGAGCGTCCACACTGGATGCCTCGGTCAACTTGTAGGTTCTAGGTGGACCTGGAACAGGTCCACAGTGGGAGGGGGAGCATCCCTTGCCAAGTGCCAGGGGGCTCAGCCTTTGCCCCATTGTACCTTGGTACAATGGGGCAAAGGGGGACAAGGACCCTGGCAGGGCATAGGGGCAGGGTGGCCAGGGCTCTCCCCTGCCCTTTGGGGGGGCATGCTAGGCTCTCCCTGTGCCAGCCATCCTGGCAGGGAGGGCAGTGGGGAAGCCCTGGAGTCCCCTAAGTCGACTTAGAGTCGACTTAGGTGTACTCCACGTCTACACTGGCTTAAGTCGACTTTAGAAAGTCAACTTAAGCAGAAAGTCGACTTAAAATGAGGTTTTAGAAAGTTGACTTAATTTTTCCTTAAGTTGACTTAAGCAGCTGCTTAAGTCGACTTAAGGAATGTGTAGTGTAGACGCAGAGTAAATTAAGTCAACTTAAGCAAGCTTAAGCAAGCTTAAGTCAACTTAATTTACAAGTGTAGATGCACCCTCTGTGTGTGGACTGTCTACAGATAGACTGTGGCTTTTTCCTGTGTATTTCTTTCTGAAATTATTCAGTCACAGTTGTCATATTTTTCATTTAACCCATGGCTTGGAATTCTAAATTTAGTGCCTGAAATTTGAAATGGCATATGTCATTGTCTTTATTTCCTTGTTCAATGAGTGTCACTCATATTCCACATGGAACATGGATTTAAAATTCACTTTGGCTATGTCTACAGTAGAAAAGTTAAGTAGACTTAACAAAATCAACTTAACTTTTTCTAGTGTAGACATAGCCTAAGTCGCCCTTACTAAGTCAACTTAACACTTTAAGTCGACTTAATAAGGTTGACTTAGGCACTAATCCCCATCCACACTGACTTTAAGTCAACTTAAGTCAACCTAAAACGAGGTGTTATTAAGTCGACTTAAGCTTTCCTTAAGTCGACTTAAGGAAGTGCTTAAGTCAACTTAAGAAAAGCCCAGTGTGGACATGGCTTTGTTTAGGTCGACTTAAGCCTCCTTAAGTCGACCTAACTTGCCAGTGTAGACGCACCCTTTGAGAGTCTGAGTGTGCGAGCTCCAGGTTCATCTTCAAGGAACATTAAAGCTAGTAAAATGTTCATAGAAAGTAATCAAAGGGAAGTTGTTTAAAATGTTGGGATAATATTAGTCCTCAGTGTATTTATATTATTTGAGCTGGAGAGCCCTGGCCAGAATCAAACCCAAGTTCTAACCGGAATTCTTCTAACCAGAACCCTATCTAACATACATGTAGGACATGCCAGGGCTCTTCCAGGCAACATGGCCTCTTCTAGGCTTGTCATTTCACAGCATATTAACGAGAGCAGGCTGGAAATTGAAATTATTTTTCACTGGAAATTTTAAAAAGGTCCCTTATATTCAGGGGTGTAGCCAGCCCCTGTTTTCTGGCTGGCCCCCTGCAAATGCAGGGTGGGCCTAGCCAAGGGCAGCTGCTGGTTATATGCTCAGAAGCTGCAGAGCCACTGGGCCAGCAGTGGCATGGACTTCACTGCCACAGCCTTGGGGCTGGCCAGCAGCTGGTGGGGTAGAAGTTCACGCTGCTGCTGGGGGCTAAGGTGGGTGGGCCTCAGGGCCAAGTGGGTGGGCCCTGGGCCCACCCATGGCTACATCTCTGCCTTCATTTCCCAAGAAATTGTGTTTTAAAAAAGACAGAATGATCAACCAACCAACCTCAGAAATCCCCAACACTTTCATTTTTTGAAAATCATTCTCATTTAAAAAAAAAATCAGTTTCTGAAAACTGATTTTTTTTTTAATTCAAAACCAGAAATGTATAAAAATATTTTGGGTTTTCAATTTCTGGGGTTTGGTTTGGTTTTTTTTAATGTAATTTCTACCAAAATGTAAACTTTTCCATGAAAATATTTGTTTTGATCAAAAAGCCACATTTGGTGTAAAAGCATGTTTTGGTAAAAAAAAAAAAAAAAGTCAACTAGCTGTAATATTCAACATCATCAGGAGCTATACCAGCTCTTCCAGATTCCAGACACACACAGGAGAATGAGCTAAGCTGCAACATCCCTTGATGTGTACAGGCTGTTGTCTCACATTTCCATCCAACCCTGCAGATGGGGTGGGGCCATGGCTTCCCCACATCTTTCTGCTTCCCCCAGGAGAGAGATTATGGTTGTCTCTGACCCTGGCATAGGCGTGCCAGGATGAAAAGACATACCACACCTTCTCTATGTCCCTGTGCACCCTGCCAGGGAAAATCATGCCTTTAAATTGCATCTCTTATGCTACTTGTTTACATTTGTATTGAGAACTAAAGATCTTTAGCTGGAGGATATTTTTTTAAATGGTAAAAAATGTAGCTGTGCAAAATGTGCTAAGATTTAAGTAACTGAAATTTAAACTTTATGCTTTTTATATTTATAATTTGAAATTGGGGTCCCTCCACACTTTTTGTCTAGCAGTTGGGGCCTGATCCAAAACCCAGTAGAGAGACTCCACTGACTTCAATGAGTTTTAGATCGGGCCCTTGATGTTCTTTTTTCCAGCTTGCAAAATTACACCCGCCAATACTATCAGATCTACTACTTAGCTAGCTAGCAGCCAGGCAGCATGAAAAGTTATTCCCCTAATACTGAATGCATCATTTCTGTTCTATACACAAATTATGCCAGCCTGCGACTGGGGATTCTGAACTTCAAAAAATCATATTTATTTTATGGACCAACCCTAGCTGTAGAAATGAGAGTTCCTTTACTTCGTGCAAGTTTGCCAAGGAGCTTAAAATAACTGAATCATGTCGTCCACAGCAGTGTGTCTGAACAGTGTCTTTTTCTTTCTGTAGATTATAACACAAGTGAACAAAAACAAGCCTGCAAAAAACATGAGCTTTATGTAAGTTTCCGTGACTTGGGATGGCAGGTATGGATACAAACACTCTTTCTTATCAGTTCTCATGTCTGTAATCTCTATTTTACAATCTCCCATCTATTGGAGAGGGACTTTTCCTGGACGTGCTGCATTGAAGAGGCAAGAATTCTCAAAGTGCACTTTGTAATGATGTGTGATACTTCTATGCAATCCTTTGGTAGCAGTTATAGAGTTATTCATGTTTACAGCCCACTGACCCTTGTGGGAACATAGTTGATGAGTCTGTGTGAGAAATACCCTAGACACTAATGGTTTAATAGCCCCAACAGATTAATAGGTTTTACTAGAGATCAACCCTAAACATTACTTCAGATCTGAACACCCCTGGGTACCTAGGTGGTGTTAGGGTTTGAATTTACCTCAGAATATTCAATCAACTCCTTTTATTTTTTGATCAAACTAATATCCCAGCTCTGAATACCCCTAAACTTTGGAGTATTTGAAATCCAGATCCAGATTTGGCTGGAGTCTCTTTCAAGTTCCTGCACTTGCTGTGTAATGATAGATAAGATTTATACCATCTGGGTTTGAAGCCCTGTGGAAGCAGAGCTTTCAGTCCCTACAAGGTGTTCTGAATCACTCAACAGCGACTTCTTTATGCAGCCATACTCTAACAGAAAAGATGGGGCCTGTGGGGCCATGACGGGAGATGCAAGGCATCAAAAAGCAGAGAAAATAGAGATTCCTCTGGGTTCTTCCAGAAAAGCAAAAGCTGTCTGCAAAGGAAATATTTTATTTTAGGAAATAATGGGAAGGCCATCAGCAATTGATTTAGATAACACATTTCAGGTTTCTGTGTATATTTAAATTCCCTCTGCAATATCAATTTAATACAGAATTCATTTTTGCTTTCTAGATGTGTAGAGCTACTATGTGCTCTTAAACAGTTACAACATTATACCCACTGGTGATTTCGTTTCAGTGATAGTTGATGGGATTCCTATAAATATAAACCACTGATATTAAAATCAAAATATTCATTGTTCTGTTTAGTCAGAATGTAATTCCCAAATATAAGATGTGGTATATACTTAATTGCCTCCATTAATGGACTTGATCTTAGGTGTAAGGCCAGAAAGAGCCAACTGGCTAAAATGTTCAAATTAGTTGGCTAACATTAGGTTCCTAAATCCATATTTAAGCACATAAACAGAAGTTTAGTGGGTAATATGGACATAGACGGGCACCCATGTTTTAAATTTTTGGCCAAGGTTCATAGTGTTACATCATCGACCTCTAATTTTAGCTGTAAAGGGAATTAAAGTACTGGAAAACCCAGTAAAAACTGGAAAAAGAGGATTGGATTCAAACAGCACTAGCTTCTTTTGAGTCAGCAGAACTTCCTGTATGTGATTAAACGAGAGTCGGTGTGTGTCATCATTTTTACCCAAGCCATTAACAGTAATTCCTTTGGCTATGTCTACACTTACTAAAGTTAGTTCGAATTAGTTAATTTGAACTTAATTTTAGTTAGTTTGAATTAACTTAATTCGAAGTAGAAAAATTTAGTTCGAACTAAGCAAGTGCCATGAATGGCACTTGCTTAGTTCGAATTAGCGAATTGCATTGAGTTCAATAGGCTGGTTAGTTTGAACTAAGCAATTAGTTTGAACTAACATGGCCACATTGGTTAATTCGAACTAACTAGTTCGAATTAACCCTTAGTTCGAATAGGCTATTCGAATTTATTAGTTCGAATTAAGGAAGCCCTTAATTCGAACTAATGAAAGCCTAGTATAGCCATGGCTTTAATTAGTTCAAATTAAGCTTCCTTAATTCGAACTAACTTGCCAGTGTAGACATAGCCTTTGTGTATACCTGCTCAGTCTGGGAGCCCCTCCCCTCCTCCCGCAGGGTGAAGAGGCCAGCCTATGACAAGAAACAACTGGTAGCAGGGCACCATTTGGCCCTGCAGTGGGGTTGTGATGAGGATCTGAGCAGTAAGATGGACATAGAAAGCTTCTGCCCAAAATCCTCTGCCTTCTATGGAGTTCCTGTGCTACTTGTATGTGGATTGTGGGATGTCTATAGGATTAACATGTCAGTTCCCTAGGCAACTGGTCCCGACACACACAGAGTTCTTTGGAAACCCTCTAGCTTTTAAGTTCCAAAGGGGGAGCTGTGTTAGTCTATTGCAGAAAAACAAACAGAGTCCTGTGGCACTTTTGAAAACTAACAGATTTATTTATCGCATGAGCTCTCATGGGAGAAAATCATATTTTGTCAGACGCTTTGAAGACAAAGTGGGATTTTCTCCCATGAAAGCTCATGTGATAGATAAATCTGTTAGTCTTTAAAAGTGCCACAGGACTCTGTTTGTTTCTCTAGCTTTTAGACATCTATCTTAGGTATTTATAGGATGCTGTTGTTGTATCTGAGTGTCTTTATCCTTACAAAACCTCTTGGTACTTGTCTGGCGATAACAAAATAAGTAGTGCCATACACCAGGGTTCTAATTCAATAAGACTATAGAAATGAAGTCCTTTAGTCATTGAGTGACATGATATTAAGGACCTGTGTCAGGTAAGGAAATGCTTTTATTCATATGTTACAGACAGGGAATCGCGACACAAAGGATAAGGGACTTGTCCAAGGCCACACAGTGTACTCTGTGGCAGAGCAGGGACTTGAGCACAAGTTTCCCAATTCCTAAACTAATGCGTTATCTTTTGGATCATCTCTCCTTACTACATGAATGTTCAGAGTTTTCCACATGTCTGTAGTTCTCCCCTAGATTGTTATACAACAGGGCCCCTCATTTATAAGGTAATTTGAGATCTATGGCAATGCCAGGTGTCATAGAAAATGTACAATATTATTATTTTGTGAAAACGTTGTAGGGTGGATCTCTCCACTTTCTCTACATACATATGTATAAAAAGAACAGATAATCTCATAACGTGAGTACAAGTATAACAGTTTCAAAATAGATCAGTGAAACTAAAGGTGCTGAGGGCTACAAGGAACCCCCATAATATGTACTTAATGCTTCTTCCCCACCCCACCTCAGCCAGGCTCTGGGAGAATTCAGCAAAGAAAAAATCCTCTAACTAAACTTTTAAAAATACTTTTTCCTCTATGTGAAAAATTCTCTGTTATTTTCTGGGTTGCAGAAGACTGCCAAAGCTGATCTTTCTGTGACACTGTTGATGCCACCATCCCCCATGCAATTTCTGGGACCATAAATACTCTTAGCTTCAAGCAAATCATAGGATTAATGGCAATGGATATGCCAGAGAATGATGTATTTGGGAGGTTTTTAGTGAACCAGAAATAGCCTGAGAATTTCAAAGTGGGAGGAAAAGTATTTTAAAGGCTAGTTTCCATGTATTTCTTTGCTAAATTTCCTCACAGGATGGTTAGCTGTAGTATTCAGTGCATAGTTCTAAATTTATATCCATTTTCATCTGTTTTTTAGAAACAGAGATTAGGACTGTTTGTTTGTTTTTGTTTTTCCCTTTCAAATATTGTATTTCTGTATATGTCTGATTCTAAAGTTAATTTTGTCCTTGGACTGGACTGTAATCATCCTGGACCAAAATTTAGAACGTCACTGATACAGTTTTGAATGGATTGAACTGGGAAGGCAAGAGATTGTTCTGTTTTGTTTTGATTTAGCTTGCTTATGGTTTTCTTTTTCAGGATTGGATAATAGCTCCAGAGGGCTATGCTGCATTTTATTGTGATGGAGAATGCTCCTTTCCACTCAATGCCCACATGAATGCTACAAACCATGCCATAGTGCAGACTCTGGTATGTCCTCCTCTCGGTTTATTGCTAGTGGATTTGGAATAATTTTCTTTAAATTACACCCTGGCTCAAAAGCATTAGTGATTGGAATGGCTACTGAATGAAATGCCCAGAATGCCTTGTTTAATATGTTTACATTCCATTTCAGCCCCACTAATGCATGAAAAAAGTTGTGTCTCAGCAATAAGGGGTTCTGATGACATGAAGGAAAGGGGGACCACCTCCTGATTTTTAAGTGTTTTATGTGCCTTTTGAAGTTCCTCATCAGCATTCACATGACAATCTCCAGCAACTTTGACCTGTGGCTGCACAGTGGCTTTTGGTTTTCAACTGTTCTCAGAAAAGCCTCAGTAAGTTCTGAGTTACTGCAAAGAATTCTTTCTTGTGTCCTGCTGGTGAACCTTGCTCACATACTGAGGGTTTAGCTAATGGTCATATTTGGGGTCCAGAAGGAATTTTTCCCCAGGGCAGATTGGCAGAGGTCCTGGGGTTTTTTCGCCTTCCTCTGCAGCATGGGGCACTGGTCATTTGCTGGTGAATTTTCTGTATTTGTGTTATGCAGGAAGTCAGGCTAGATGTTCATATTGGTCCCTTCTGACCTTAAAGTCTAAGAGTCTGAGGTGACTGAAAAATATCTTTCATAAGATAATAATAATAAGATGTGTTGCAAGAGCTGATGCAGTTGCAATCAAGAAGCATGCTTTGTGCAATCATATCTGCACTACCAATTATGATTAGAATTATAACTGTATTTGATTCTCTGCTTGGATTCACTCTACTGAAGTGGGAGGAGCCTTACAGTGTGTTTCCGTCTCTCACAGTCTTGGTTCCAACTGGAGGTCAAGCCAGCTGGCAGCACAAGATGGAGCACCATGGGGTGTTCTTACTTCCGCTGTCTGGAACAGTTCCCTAGGAAAGCTCTGGGGCAAGCTAGTAGCTCAGCAGTTCAAAATATCAGGGAATTTATTTGTATGCCTATTATTTTCATTTATATCAGCTGAGGACCTGACCCACACCCATGCTCTGTGCAGCATTGAAATTAAAAGACAGGCAGATGAAGGACAGGGGAAAGAGATGCAATGGAGAAGCAGGGCCATTGGGATCATGGCAGGCACATATTTTGTTCCACTTTTAAAATGAATTAAATGTGCCTCTTCTCCCACCAGTCAGTCCCCTCAACCCCAGCAGCCCCCAACTCCAGAGCCAATGACCTTCCATCCCAATATTCAAGTCAGCAAAATCTTGCACAGAGAGGCAGAAGGGGACAGGAGGAGGGGATGGAGTCAAAGGTTGGAAGTAAGGAACAGGGGCTGTGGGAAAGGGATTCATTTGGAGAGGAAAAGTAGTGCTCTTTGGAAAGAAATATGGCAATATGCATATGTGATGATGAAGAAAAGCATATTTACAATAATAAACTGTTATTTTTCTTCATTTATGGCAGAGATTGCCTAGAAAAGTTGCCAAGGTCAGTGAAACCTTGTAATAGTTTCTCTCATGCAATTATGTGTCATGCAAGACGAAACATCCCAGGGCAACTTTGATGTGTGCACGTAGCTTTTATCTCCGAGAGTTAATTCCTCCTTTTGGGGGGCAAGTGGGTTTGTTTTTGTTTTAGTTTCAAATTGTACTGCACATGCATGTCATTGGGCAGCCAAATATTAACGGGGCTAATTGAATTTTAAGTGCACATAAAGTCGATGGGTTAACTTGGTTTTAAATTTTACAGATTATTTAGATTTATTCAAGACAATCAGGGCCTTGCAGAGCAGGGGCAGTTCAGGATGAAACAATTATTTTGACACCCTCCTCAGCTTCTGTCTAGGGTTATTACGGCATCCTGAAAAAGCAGCTCTTTAATTTGGGAAGAGATTATTCCTTGAAACCCCTCCAAACATAACTAATTGTTTTTGTTTTTGTGTTTTTACAACAAGCAATTGGGAAATCTTTCGTACAGCATATCTTCATTTCTGCTGGAGAAACATGGCTAAGCTACTTTTTCTAAGGTGTATCCATAGCAGTCAAAACTCCCTCCCTTCCCATGCCCCAGCATTGTAGTAAGAGTTAACTCTGTTCCCATTGACGTTTGTGGGTAAGATCCTATTGACTACAGTGAAAGCAGAGTTAGGCCAATGCCGAATGCTTTTGAAAGTTCCACCCTAACAATGTGTTTCAAATACTTCAGTACAAATACTAGCATCAGTATTATGAGAGATTATAAAATTTGGATCAGGATGTTACATGTGGAAAGTACAGAGTCAGGAGATGGTTTTAGTTCCATATATAATTATTATCTCCAATTTGGATTGTAGAAGGTAAGGCAGAATGACTAAGGGACTTGATTAAGGTCGTAGATGTAGTGAATGTCAAAGCCAAAATTCATGAGTAGGCATTCTTTGCCCCCAGTCCTGTATATAATGTGCCAAGTCATGTTGACACTCATGATACTGAACTATCAAACATCTCTCCTTCTCCAGCCTATGGTGGTGAGAGGACACATTAGCTGCTTAATAGAGGAGCTGGCGCACCAACAAGCAGCTAGGATGTAGCTTGTGGAGATGCTAGCTTCTTTGGCAGGAGGACTGGCATTTCCTAAAACATCATGGAACTCACAGCTTAGGGTTTCAAAGGCTAAAGAGGCTGACGCTGTATGGTTCTGAGTAGGAAGTGAGGGAGAGGTGGAGATAAAATCACTGTGACAAATCCTCATAAGTGGTTTACATTTTAAAAACTACCTTTATAATGGAACAGTCAAGAAATGTACTTAATGAGAGCAAAATTTAGCTCTGCTACCCACACAAGGGCTATGACTACACTAGAAAAGTTGTCAACTTTATTAAGTCAACTTAATAAAGTCGACTTAACTTTTCTAGTGTAGACATAGCCCCTTTTCGACCTTTTTAAGTCTACTTAATAAGGTCAATTTAGGTGCTAATCCCCGTCCACACCGGCTTAAGTTGACCTAATATGGTCGACTTAAGCATTGAGTCGACCTAAAATGAGGTGTTATTAAGTCGACTTAACTTTTCCTTAGGTCAGCTTAAGGAAATGCTTAAGTCAATTTAAGGAAAGCTCAGTGTGGACGTGAAGTAGTTTAGGTTGACTTAAGCCTCCTTAAATCGACCTAATTTGTAAGTGTAGACACACCCATGGGTTCCCACAATTGGGACGCTAGTAGCTGAGGCTTGAAAGAATCAAAGAAGCTGACTCTGGGTGAACAGCTGCTTCGCAAGAGAACAATAATTTTTTTCTCCAATATTTTACTTTTCATTAGTTAATCAGTTTTGAAAAGTGTGTGTCTCTCTACATCCTTATTAAACAGTTATTGTGGTTTGTTATTGCTCATTTCAAAAGATGTTTCTCAAGGTAACAGTTACATAAAAATCACTTCCTGATTGACTGTTCTCTGTCAGGCAAAGACTACAGCTTATATTACTGCTAAAAAGATGGCTATAACAGATTTAAGGAGACAATGTACAATGAAACCGATTCCTGATGAAGTCTTTTGATCCATATCTTACTCTTTTGCCCTCTCTGTCACAGCTCCCTTCTCTCTGCCCTCCTCAATCTCCAACAATGCAGCAGGGTAAAATATTACTTCCAACTTTCTTTCAAGGATAAAGAAAATATATTTAATGGCCCCCGTTCTCAGTTATTTTCACTAGACCTCTATTCATTTTGGGATGCTGCATAAAAATTCCTTTCTTATATTTAACATTCAATTGATGTATGCCAGCCTACCTCAGAGAAAGGATACCCACTCTCTGTACTCTTCCCTGCATCCAGCACCCACCTTTTGGTTTGATTCTGTTCCCCCTCATTAACTGTGATTGATTGCAGTGGGATCACAGATTCCAAGGCAATATACATCTTAGAAATATATAGATGCTGAAAGAGAATATTTTCTTAGAATCTCCATAGAATCTAGAAACATTCTGCGTGAGAGCCTTTGCCTCCATCTTTGCTGCCTGGAACAAACTTCCTTTATCTTCCTCATTGAGACTCTGATTCAGGAAGACCATTTAGTTTTGCGGGGCGTAAGCAAATGTTCAAATTCTGTCCTGAATAGTGAGGGCATTAACCACATGTTAGGTCCTGAGTCAGGAAAGCATTTATCTGCATCTCTGTTTCAAACCTCATCTGAAACCCAATTTTCTCTCTCGGCTATTCTTACTAGTTTTTTGCTCCCTCAGCCATTACTGTATAACTCCGACTAATATTTAAATCACTGGTGCATTCTGGAGTACAGAATTCTTTATATGAAAGTTGCTAAATGAAAGCTATAATTGCAGAACTCTGCGAATTGAATAGACGTGTTTTCTATAGATTTGCCATGACACCTTTCTATTTTGAAATCTTACCAATTTCTCTCTATCTCTTTCAGGTTCATCTGATGTTCCCTGATCATGTACCTAAGCCATGCTGTGCACCTACAAAACTGAATGCAATCTCAGTGCTGTACTTTGATGACAGTTCCAATGTTATTTTGAAAAAATACAGAAATATGGTGGTGCGTTCATGTGGCTGCCACTAGAATAAAAAACAAACAGAAATACCAAAAAAAAAAAAAAGATCAAACCCAGTGTTTATTCAGAATAATAAGTCAAAATATGATTCTTACTAGTGAAAGGGCAACCCTAAATTTATTCCATTTCATGTCATTTTTCATTTAATGTACAGTAATGTATATAGTAGCTTTTATTTATTTAAAGATACATAGTTTCTTTTGTATGAATGAAATTTCAAAACAGTTTATTTTATGGGTCACCTTACTATTCAGGAAAACCTTCAAAGCTGGTTTTCAGTTGAATTCACTGAGAGCTTTTTCAGTCCATTTCAACATTTTAAAATAAGACCTTTGTTTAGTGGGTTGGATTTTTTTTAAGTTAGAAAGTCCAGAGCTCCTGAGACTGTTTTATATTGTTAAAGGAAATTGAATACGTTTGGTTATATTGTGCAAATGAAATCAATGCTCAGTTATTTATTTAGAAAAGGCACTGAAAAAGAAACTGAAGAAAAAATGTTTGGCTAAACTTAACTTTTCTTTTAGAAGTTCTACTCCATTAGGCAAATTGAAATGTTGAACAGTATTTAAATAAACAAACAATAGAGAACATAGAACATAGAAGCTAAAAACCTGCACACAACTGTTATTGCTATTTTCTTTAACAGAATCAATGTAATTAGAGGTGCATGTTATGTCTGGCCTGTGGGATTTTGCAAAAGGCTGAAAGCTTCAGGAATTCTGTGGAGGCAGGCTGTAGCCTGTACCTAATACTTTCCAAGTTAACACTAAAATATTGTAGTACAACCTTCTTTCCTCAAATAAATCATGTCAGTCTATTATCTGCTGCAGTAGTGTTACAGATGTGTTTCATGTTTCATAACAAAAAACTCCATGTCCACTGAGCCACTTTACCATATGGGCAAGAATTCATGTATGTGTACAATGTATAGGAGAAGAAAATCTGGATGGGATTTGTTTTCCTTTTTCTTGCTGAGCTTGCTAACGGGGACATAGTAAGGCATATGGGAATTGCAGATTTGGTCAGACTTGGTCAGTCTAGTTCAGTATCCTGTCTCTGACAGTGGCCAGCAGCAGGTGCTTCAGAGGAAGGTGAAAGAAATCTTCTAGGGCAGTTGTGGGATAATCTCTTTCCACAATAGGTCCCCTCTCTAATAGTTAGAGATTGGTGTAACTCTTCAGTTATGAAGCCTACTATCTCTTCCAAACATGTTTGCATTAACTATTATACACTATTGATATTTTTGTTACCATATAAATGTACAGTCCCTTTAATTATCTTGCTAGCTTTTGGCCTCAATGATTTTCTCCTGAAGATCCACAGTCTAATTGTATATTATGTGAAAAAGTAGTTCCATTTATCAGATTTGAATTTACTGTCTTTTAACTTCATTGAATGTCCCCATGTTCTTAAGGGAAAATAGAAGCTCCTGATTTACCATCTTTACAACTAGTCATTATTTTATACAGTTTTGTTGTGAATTGCTTTAGTAGAAACATTGCTGTATTACAGTGTTATTTAAAATCAATAGCACATATCCAGTTCTCATGCCTTAGGGTATCTTTTCATTTAAATCCTGGTTTCTATAGCTATTTAATGAACATCCCATAAAACAAAGAGGATTGCAGACTGGTATAATAAGGTGTGTGGTGTGTGCATTTGTGTGTGTGTGTGTTTTGGAGAAACTAATTTATTTTATCTCACTGTTGGAGCATTATCTTAGATTGTTACACATACACATAACTTTTTGAAGAATTAAACTGTTTTTTTTCCCCCAGTCATAACATTTTCTTCAAACACTACATTTCAATTACTATTTTATACTTTATGTACCTCCATAGCTATGTCTAATTGCAGTTTATGCACAATAAGGTATATTAATAAAGTTTCTTAAATGAATTGCTGTTTAGGGACCACTTAGTTAACTAACATTAAGCTGCATTGGGGAGACTTTCAGAAAAATTATAGGTTTGTTTGTGAATCAGGTAGATGGTTATGCTTTTTAAATTCAATTTATTCTAAATAAAATTTAATGGAAACTGAATTTGGTGTACAATAAGTAATATATTTTTGAATAATGGTGTACTATTTTGAGAGTGAAACTGAAAATTATATTATTCTTTAAAATGTGCTGTTGGAATATGTTTCTATATTTTAAGATCTAATAAACCTATAATACTAGTTTGGTCTGCCATGCTTTTTTATTCTGATCTGCATTATATTGGAAAGTCAAGTTCATGTCATTTAAAACCTAGAACAGTAGAGAATGTCCAATAATGTGGATAGTGTTACTGAATTTCGTCTCTTAAAACTGACATTTGTTGCAAAATGACTTTCATTTTTTTTACTTTAAAGACATAATTATTATTTAAACCATGTACAGTATAACCAATAGTTTTACAAGTTTCTAAGGCTATGTCTACACTCACAAAGACTCTTAAGTCGACTTAAAGGTGCTCCTATTAAGTCGACTTAGAGAGTCTACACTAGACTCTCTAAGTCGACTGGGTAGGTGGAGGGAGAGCCAGCCTTGCAGGGCTGGCTCTCCCCAGACCAGGAAGCCACTGGTGGCTTGTCCTGGCGAGAACCAGCTGGCTCTCCCCGGGACAAGAAGCCACGGGTGGCTCGTCCCAGGAGAGCCAGCCCTGCAAGGCTGGCTCTCCATGGGACCGAGAATGAGAGCCAGCTGGCTCTGCCGGACTGAGAAGCCGCTTGTGGCTGGTCCCGGTGAGAGCCAGCTGGCTCTGCAGGGACTGAGAAGCCGCGGGCAGCTCTCCCAGCTCCCTTCTCCCCAGGGCCGCGCAGGTCCTGGGGAGAAAGTAGTGCGGGCTCCCTTCTGCCCGGGACAATGGGGTCCCAGGGAGAAGGGAGCCCCGCTGACAGAGGAAACCCTGGGGTTTCCGGTCAGCTGGAGCATGGGGCCGGCAATTGCCAGCCCCACGCTCCTGCTGACAGAGGAAACCCTGGGGTTTCCTCTGTCAACTGGAGCGTGCTCCCTTCTTGCCCAGACTCCTCCCCCCCTCACCCCATCATGTCTTCTCAAGATGAAACAATCCTTTTTTTCTTTTCAATTTTCCTTCATATGTCATGCTTTCTAGACTTTTAATATTTTTGTTGCTCTTCTCTGGACTTTCTCCAATTGGTCCACATCTTTCCTGAAATGTGGCACCCAGAACTGGACAACAGTATTCCAGTTGAGGCCTAATCAGCATGGAACAGAGCAGAAGAAATACTTCTTGTGCCTTGCTTACTACACTCCTGCTAATACATCCCAGAACGTTGTTTGCTTTTTTTTGCAACAGTGTTACACTGTTGACTCATACTTAGCTTGTGAGCCATTTATGATCCTCAGATTCCTTTCAGTAGTATCCATTCCTACACAGTCATTTTCCATTTTGTATGTGTGCAACTGATTGTTCTTTCCTAAGTGAAGTACTTCGCATTTGTTCTCATTGAATTCCATAGTTATTCCAAAGCATGTTTTATAAAATCTGAGCCAGAAATGTACAGAAGTCACTCGATTCTAATACATGTTACTTACTTTTCTTTCTTAGGCGTACTCACCTAAGTCAGGGTTATGAATGAGGAGATGCCAGTGGCTACTGTTACATGTTCCTTTAAAAAATGAATATAAAATGGAATATTAACAAAAAATAAGAACCACAAGATTTTACAGCCATGGACGCCAGTGCCGTATACATTTTGGTGGCCTCAGGAGTGGCTCCTGGCTACCGTACAGGGCCCAGGTCATATGGAGAGGTGGAGGGTGGAAGAGGGTGGGGTCAGAAGGGGGAAGAGGTCACCACACATCACTGCTTGGGGCTGGGAGCAGATCCTGGCCAGGACGCTGAACCTACAGGGGAGAGGGGTGAGGGGGAGCAGCTGCTGCCACACTGAGCTGCTTGGGGGCAGGGCTGGTGCCTGAGCAGCTCCTGGCCTGTCGTGTCAGAATAGCCGGGCTGCCCAGGGCACTGGAGGCCACTGCACTCTACATCTCCACAGCCCAGCACCACTGGATGCTCCATGGCCAGCCGCCCAGCAATCCCCAGCAGCACAGATATATTGCTGGAGCCGGGTCCACCATCCTAAATATTGGTGGAGCCCAGGCACCATGGGTCCATATAACTCACTGTCTACAGAGGCAGCCAATTAATAAAAAAACAAAACAAAACAAAACTAGAGAGGTTATGGGTGGAGGCTAAATTTGATGCCAGGAATGAGATGAAATTATTATTGCCTTCTTGATAGCTACCAGCAAGGATTATCTCTGAGTGATATTGTTTTTCAGATTGCACACCTTCTCCTTCTTCTCCAAACAATTGCTTCTACCGTGGCCTGTCCAGATGCTGAAGGACATGTGCTACTTGAAGCCTGTACCAGCTCCTGGATCTGGATTTCATTGTTAGTGACTTTGGGGGAGGGCTTATATTATTTCTCTCAATTTGCAAACCATGTCAATTGCTCAGATGTCCTCTGGAAATAGAGCCAATATCCTCCTAGGTTTTATATAAATTTCTTCAGTTTCTTCAGAACTGCTCCAGGAATGGTTTTGATACATATTGAACATTTCTTTTGCGGTAGCACCTGGAAGCCCGACAGGTAAGGGGGACCCAACTGTGCTAAGCACTATATAAAGTAAATAACAGTCCTCGCTCCTTCCCCACAATGTGTTTACTTTGATGCTAATGAAGCTGCTATCTTGGTAGATTGCCAGCCACGTTCTGTTTGAAATCTAACATTCTCTCCGCTTGCAATAGGGGTAATGGGGCATTTTTGTCATACGTCTTCTATTTTCCTTGCCCCCAGTCCTTTTGAAGCAGCTTGAGAGATATATATCTTTGAGTCAGGAAGTTTATTAGATGTTGACAAAAAGATTTTTCTCTTTTACTCCTAAGTTTCTGAGCATTTTGGGTGGTCTAGGATTCTCTAACTATTAGAAATACGGCTCTCTTGATTTCAGGGCTTTTGTAAATCAAGGTCTTTGCAATTAGTACTGACTTTCCTGTTCACACATTGGTCTATGCTTATATTAAGAGTGTGATATGTGTGTGTGAATTAACAATGAGCCCCTTGTGAGCGATAGTCTTATCTGTGACTACTGCATTGCAGTTGCAATCACATGATCTGCAATTTATGATGTGCTATTGAATTCTTATTTAATATTTTGTGCCACAATTCCATTTAATAAAAACTAATCCTGATTTCTTTCAATTTTAATTCAAACAGCCCCACAGCAACCATGGAGCAGGAATCATATGCTAAATTAGTGGTTCTTTTATGCTGGTTCCTTTTATTTAGGGCCGATTTCACAGTTGGATACTTTCAATGGCAGCATATATTCCTAGCCAGAATAGGCCATTTGAGGCTCTGTTCTTGCACGGCTCAGTATCTAGCTGGGCACAATGGACTATTAATAATACTTATAGAAAGTATTTCTTCAGTAGATCTCAAAACACTTTACAAAGCAGGTAAGTATCATTATGCCTATTTTACAGATGGGAAAATAGATGCACAGAGCGGTGACTTACCTTCAGTCACCCAATGGTCGTACAAGGAATAAAATCCAAGTCTCCAGAGCTCAGTCCAGTTCTCAGAGCACCAGGCCACACTGCCTGAGCCATATATACATTTCAAATGCCTTTCCCTGTTGCTCCTTACTTTTACTAATTAGAGACATTTTTTAAAGTATATCTGGGCCTATATCTTACAGTTAATTAAGTATTTTTCAATTTCAGGACCTTTTTCTAAAAAACACAACCTGCCTTCTCTGTATTGTATCTGTTTTATTCCAGACCAATAACTCCCACAGGCAATGATTTTGCCTAGATTGTGTTGAAGAGGGACAGGACTTGCATATCCCAGTTAAACAAGTAACTAATTATGCATCTTAAATATATCTGTTTTCTTACTTTCCCCATCCCCTTATTTGGATAGTTTCTTGCTTGTACTCTGCATATAAAAGCTCTTATGGGTAAAAATATATATTTAAGTGAATGTAGGGCTTTCCATGCTATATTGTTATAAATTATACTAAAGCATTTAGAAATCAAGAAATATGTACAGTAGAAAATAAACACAGTAAATGGAAGGCAGCTTGATCCAAACAATCTGGAATTAAAGGAATTGTGGTAGTCATTCCGATCCCATTCAGCCTCCTCTCTTAAAAATCAAAACAAACAACTAAAAAGAGATCATTATGCAGAGTAAATAGCTTGTATTCCCACTGAGAAGACAATTTTACCTTGCCATTGACATCATGTGAACTTCATTTATTGTAGTTGGACAGATCAATCACTACTAGTCTAAGTTACAAAATGAAAAAGAGTTTAGGAGCATGAATAATTTGCATTTTTTAGGATGAAAAGGGCCAAAGTTTTGGTGTCAGATATGCTGGTGTAAATACAGAAAAAACTCCATTGAAATCAATGGTGTCACAAATTGTTAACCACAGAAATGTCCAATCCCCTTTTAGATCTTGTTAAATTCTTGTCCTCAGTGACTTCCTGTGACAAGAAGTTCCAGAATTTAATTATGTGTGGAAAAAGGATTTCCTTTAATTGGTTTTCCATTTTCCCACCTTTTAAATTTAACTGAATGCCTCCTTCATGTATTCTGAGACAAGAAGAACAGACATTCTGATCCATCTTCTCTAGACCATTTATTATTTGGTATACTTTTATTGTATTCCTTCTTGTTTGTCTCCCTTCCACGGTCAACAATCCTAACCTTGTAAAGCTCTCTCATATGAAAGTTTTCCAGAAAAATTATCACAAATACTATAATTATTTTCCCCAACACAGAATAACATAATCCCTCTACTATCTAACTTGCATATTTTAACACATCAACCATAGTACAGTATCAAAGCCATATAACACCTCCCCACTTTCTTATCTGTTGTTCCAGACTGTTTGAATCAAAACAACTTGCTTGGTTTGCTGAAATAATCTAAACTGATCTTGTAACTTGCACCTCACTGCATTTATTTTTTCCTTCCATACTGTAAGTTTTTCATTTCTAGCATCTGATGAAGTAGGATTCTACCCATGAAAATAAATAAATAAATAAATAAATAAAATGGTTAGTCTTTAAAAGTGCCACAGGACACCTTGTATGAATTAATGTGCAACTCACAAAGAAGTCAGATTTTACTAGATATAGATAATTGGAAATTCAGGCTTGAGCCTACTATAATTTACTGACTAGCTATAAAATAGAAAGACAACTTCATATGTGCCACTTGTTACATATGTGTATGTATTTTCTTTTTATGAACAATACTTGTTTTAAAAAATGCTCTGGTCTTTGCACAATGAGATTTCTACCCAGTGCCAACTGTTGCAAACCAGATACATTTTCTCATTTTACACATGTTTTGACATTTCTTTAGTTACAACTTATTCTTCCTGTGGCTAATGCATTTCTAGTCATGCATTTGCTTCCTGGTCTGGTTCCACACACATTTACAGTCACTCAGAACTTTTGTTAATCACTTTCCCCCTCTTCTTACCAATTATTGGCACATTCCAAAACTGTGCCACTTTATAAATTCAAAGTATGTTCACACATTGAATACTGCATGCCGTTCTGGTTGTTACATCTGAAAAGAAAGCTATATTAGTATTGGAAAAGGTACACAGATGGGCAACAAAACTGATTAGTGGCCTGGAACAGCTTCCACATGTGGAGACTTTAAAGAGACTGGGACTGTTCAGCATGGAAAGGAGATGACTAAAAGAGAGTAATGATAGAGGTCTATAAAATCGTAATGGAGTGGAGACAGTAAATAAAGAGTATTATTTTCCCCCTGGCTTCCTGATGCTGGGGTTGGATGACAGAGGATGAATCACTTGATAATTGCCCTGTTCCATTCATTCCCACTGAAGCATTTGGCATTGACCACTCTCAGAAGAAAGGATGCTGAGCTAGATGGCCCATTGCTCTATCTTACCCAATCTCGCCCAATTGTTATGTTCTTCACAATTTCCCTTTTCATAGACAACAGAGTCTTGTGGCACTTTTAAAGACTAACAGATTTATTAATCGCATGAGCTTTCGTGGGAGAAAATCCCACTTCGTCAGACGAAAGACGAAAGACCAAAGCGTCTGACGAAGTGGGATTTTCTCCCACGAAAGCTCATGTGATTAATAAATCTGTTAGTCTTTAAAAGTGCCACAAGACTCTGTTGTCTTTCTACAATAGACTAACACGACTACCCCTTTGGAATTTCCCTTTTCATAGTTACTCATTGCGAACAGGGACTGCAAACAGGGGAGTTTGCGAGGGAAGGAGAAGGAGAAGCCCTGAGAAGGAGGCGAAGGAGATCCCCTTGCTGAAGAAGCAAGGGAGACAGCGAACCTTGGGGAGAGAGAATTGCTGACTGTTTGTGCTTGTGTCTTTTTTTCCCACAGGTGATTTCTGTGAATTGTCAGTTACTGTGTGAGTTGGGATTGTGATTGTCTGGGGGCTGTTTGTACCATTGTTCTCTGCTCAGACCTGATCAGCTCAATCAGCCTTGTGATCACCCTTATCCTGTGTGCTTAACAAGGGGCAAGGGCTGACCTAGGCAGGGAAGGCCTTAAAAGCCAGTGACTGAGCGACCAGGGGGAGCTTGCGAACAGGAGAGGGAGTTGGTGGGAAGTTTGTGTTTTGCGTAGCTACTATGGTGAAGAGGACCCACGCCGCTTGTGCCAGCACTGCTTCTGTCTCCTCCACCTGTGCCTGTATCCAGACAGACATACTGACCTTGGATATCCCTACCCAGATCCTGGCGTTGATTTGCAAGGACTGTGGCCTGCATTTTCCACTCTCAGACGGTCAGGCTGGGGAGATCATTCAATGTGACAGGTGTCTCCTGGTGGAATCTCTCAGAAAGCAGGTGGGGGAGTTACAGGAGGAGGTGGCCAGGCTCAGGAGTATCCATGCCCTGGAGAAGTTCCTGGATAGCATCCATGAGGAAACATGTAAGGATGAAGAAACTATCCAGAGGCAAAGGACTGCTGCCACATCCTCGGAGAAGGATGAGATGGTTCAAGCAGAGGGTGGACACTGGCAGCTGGTTACTTCTGGCAGCACACAGTGCTCCACCCCTGCTCCCATCCCACCCTCCGTTGTGGTAAAGAACTGCTACGCAGCACTACAGATGGGAGATGAGGTGGAAGAGGAGAAGCCATGCACCCCTGAGGTAGGGAGGATCACAACCATCACACCCAGGAGAAAAAGTCGGGTTGTGGAGGTTGGGGACTCTCTTCTGAGGGGATGGAGGCACCCATCTGTCGCCCAGATAAGGCCTCTCGGGAGGTACGCTGCCTGCCAGGGGCCGGTATCCGAGACGTTACGGAGGGATTGTTGAGAATCATCCATCCCTCTGACTACTACCCCATGCTACTCATCCATGTGGGAACCAATGATACTGTGAGAGGTGACCCTCTGCAGATCAAAGGTGACTACAGGGCTCTGGGAGCACGGGTGAAGGAGTTCGGTGCACAGGTGGTGTTCTCCTCGATCCTTCCGGTCAAGGGTAAGGGCCCGAGCAGAGACAGATGCACCCTGGAGCTGAATGCCTGGCTGCGGAGATGGTGTTACCAGGAGGGCTTTGGCTTCCTCGACCATGGGGTGCTGTTTCAGGAAGAAGGACTGCTAGACAGAGATGGACTCCACCTATTGAGGAAGGGGAAGAGCATATTTGGAAGCAGACTGGCTAACCAGGTGAGGAGGGCTTTAAACTAGGTTCGAAGGGGGAAGGTGACCAAAGCCCACAGGTAACTGAAACTGAGGGAAACCTGGGGGAAGGGATGGAACTTGGGGGGTGCTGGGGCTGTGACAGCAGGAATAGAGAGGGTAGAGGGAACTGGGGGGTGGAGGGAATCAAATAATTGTTTTTTATTTCCTGATGAAGTCATAATACCTCAGGCGAGTGGGGAAGGAGGACACCGGGAGAAATTGAAAGGAGGAAGATGCAACAAGAGGGAGAATCAACAGGGCAAAGTAGGGCAATCGGCCCAGTATTTTAAGTGTCTGTACACAAATGCGAGGAGCCTGGGAAACAAGCAGGAAGAATTGGTAATACTGGCACAGACAAGGAACTATGATATAATTGGAATAACAGAAACATGGCGAGATAACTTGCATGACTGGAGCACTGCCATGGATGGATATAAATTATTCAGGAAGGACAGGCAGGGAAGAAGGGGGGGAGGAGTAGCGCTATATGTAAAAGAGCTGTATGACTGCTCGGAGCTCTGCTATGAAAGTGGAAACAAGATGGTTGAAAGTCTGTGGGTTAAGTTTAGGGGAGAATGCTACAAGGGGGATGTTGTGGTGGGTGTCTGCTACAGACCGCCAGACCAGAAAGAGGAGGTGGATGAGGCGTTCTATGGATGACTAACAGAAGTTTCCAGATTGTCGCAGACCCTGGTTCTTATGGGGGACTTCAATTATCCTGACATCTGCTGGGAAGATAATACAGCAGTGCACAGGCAATCCAGGAAGTTTTTGGAAAATATTGAGGACAACTTCTTAGTACAAATGCTGGAGGAACCAACTAGGGGCCTTGCACCTCTAGACCTATTGCTCACAAACAGAGAAGAATTGATCGGGGAAGTAGAAGTAAATGGCAACGTGGGCAGCAGCGACCATGAAATGGTAGAGTTCAGGATCCTGATCAATGGAAGGAAGGAAAGAAGCAGAACACACAGCCTGGACTTCAGAAAAGCAGATTTTGGTGCCCTTAGGCAGCTGATGGGCAGGATCCCTTGGGAGGCTGATCTGAAGGGGAAAGGTGTCCAAGACAGCTGGCTGTATTTTAAAAAAAACCCTGTTAAAGGCACAGGAAGATAACATTCCAATGTGGAGAAAGAACAGCAAATGTGGACGGCGACCAGTGTGGCTTAGGAGGGAACTCTGCGGGGAGCTGAAACATAAAAGGGAAGCTTACAAGAAGTGGAAGCTTGGACAGATAATAAGGGAGGCGTATAAAGATATTGCTCAGGACTGCAGGGATAAAATCAGAAAGGCCAAAGGACAATTGGAGTTTCAGCTAGCAAGAGATGTGAAGGATAACAGAAAGGGGTTCTATAAGTATATCAGCAACAAGAAAAGGATCAGGGGTGGTGTAGGTCCCTTACTGAATGGGACAGGCAACCTCGTGGAGGATGATGCGGAAAAGGCTGAAGTACTCAATGCTTTTTTTACTTCAGTCTTCACAGGGAGGGCCAGCTCCCAGGCTACTACACGGGGTAACGCAGAAAGGAGAGAAGAGCGGCCCTCGGTGATGGAAAGTCAGGTTAGGGAACACTTAATGAAATTGGATGTGCACAAGTCCATGGGGCCAGATGAACTGCATCCGAGGGTGCTGAGGGAGTTGGCTGATGTGATGGCAGAGCCGCTGGCCATTATCTTTGAGAACTCATGAAGAATGGGGGTGGTCCCGGAGGATTGGAAAAAGGCAAATATAGTACCTATCCTTAAGAAAGGGAAAAAGGAGGATCCGGGGAACTACAGACCGGTCAGCCTCACCTCAATCCCTGGGAAAATCATGGAGCAGGTCCTCAAAGAATCCATCCTGAAACACTTGGAGGAAAATAGAGTGATCAGGAACAGTCAACATGGATTCACCAAGGGCAAATTGTGCCTGAGCAACCTGATTTCCTTCTATGATGAGATGACTGGATTTGTGGATGCGGGAAGAGCCATTGACGTGGTATATCTTGACTTTAGCAAGGCTTTTGATACGGTTTCCCACAGCATTCTCGTTGGCAAGTTAAGGAAGTATGGGTTGGACGAGTGGACCGTGAGGTGGATCGAAAACTGGTTAGATCAACGGGCTCAGCGTGTAGGAATCAATGGCTCGTTGTCTGGTTGGCAACCGGTAATGAGTGGAGTGCCCCAGGGGTCGGTCCTGGGGCCGGTTCTATTCAACATCTTCATTAATGATCTTGATGATGGAATAGACTGCGTGCTTAGTAAGTTTGCAGATGACACCAAGTTGGGGGGAATAGTAGATACTCTGGAGGGCAGGGACAGGATCCAGGGAGACTTGGACAAATTGGAACACTGGGCCGAAAGAAACCTCACGAGGTTCAACAAAGACAAGTGCGAAGTCCTGCACTTAGGACGGAAAAATCCCATGTACTGCTACGGGCTGGGGACCGATCGGCTAAGTAGCAGCGCTGTAGAAAAGGACCTGGGGGTTATGGTGGACAGGAAGATGAATATGAGCCAGCAGTGTGCCCTTGTTGCGAAAAAGGCCAATGACATATTAGGCTGCATCAGTAGGAGTATTGCCAGCAGATCGAGGGATGTGATAATTCCCCTGTATTCGACACTGGTCAGGCCGCATCTGGAATACTGTGTCCAGTTTTGGGCTCCCCACTACATAAAGGATGTGGACAAATTAGAAAGAGTCCAGCGGAGGGCAACAAAAATGATTAGGGGGCTGGGGAACATGACTTATGAGGAGAGACTGAAGGAACTAGGCTTATTTAGTCTACAGAAGAGAAGACTGAGGGGAGATTTGATAGCAACCTTCAACTACTTGAAGGGTTGCTCCAAAGAGGAGGGAGCTAGGCTGTTCTCGAGGGTAACAGAGGACAGAACAAGGAGCAATGGTTTCAAATTACAGCTGGGGAGGTCAAGGTTGGATATTAGGAAAAACTTTCTCACTAGGAGGGTGGTGAAGCATTGGAATGGGCTATCTAGGGAGGTGGTAGAATCTCCATTTTTGGAGATTTTTAAGGCTCAGTTAGACAAAAGCCTGGCTGAGGTGATTTAGTGGGAGTGGTCCTGCTTTTTAGCAGGGGGTTGGACTAGATGACCTCGTGAGGTCCCTTCCAACCCTATGATTCTATGATTATATAAAATCAAGCTCTGTTCCTATAATCACTGTGGTTATGTCTACACTTGCACTTTTAAGTCGACTTAGTGTGTCTACACTTAAAATAAAAGTTGACTTAAAGGGGAACTTACAAAGTCGACCTAGAGCGTCCACACTGGATGCTCTAGGTCGACTTTGTGGGGTAGGGGGACCTTGGGCAGGTCCACGGTGGCGGGGGGGATCACCCTCTGTGTACAATGGGGCAAAGGGGGACAGGGACCCTGGCAGGGCAGAGCCCTGTGTGTGACACTGTTTGGATTTCAAAGGAGTAGCCGTGTTAGTCTATTGTAGAGAGTCTGCAGAACTCGAACTTATATGCAAATTTGACTCAGTTGCCTTGGGGTTAAACAGGGACTATGGATTTTTCTCGCATTACATCAAGTGAATTGACCTCCCCCCTCCTCTATGTGCTGTTCCCCAGTGTTTTGAATCCTAACACCTACTTTGATTTGCTGTTACAGCCTGACCTGATGCTATGTCATACACTCCCCTGCATTTAATTTCCTCCCACTCTGTAACTTTCCTATCTTCAAAGCGTCTGACGAAGTGGGATTTTCTCCCACGAAAGCTCATGCGATTAATAAATCTGTTAGTCTTTAAAAGTGCCACAAGACTCTTTTGTTTGGATTTAGGGAGACATATCCTGATGAGCCATTGAGGACATAAAGAATACAACCATTGTATCCTTAATGGCTCATCAGTTTACTCCCTAGAACCATATCACCTGGCAAATTCCTAAACATTAAGGAGACAATGGTTGTGTCACACCCTCCCGTCTAAGACGTTTCTCCAGAATGACACAAGTTAAAGTATGGTTATAACATCAAATTCTTAACTTCTAATCAAAATAGAATTCCTAGACATAAACTATATAATCATTCCCAGCAAATTTCTACCTTTCTTATGATACCAAACATGACATAGTTCCTATGGATTATAGCATTTATGAGATATCCATAGAAAATAATATCATAAATGCTTCCCTAAATCCAGACAGTGTCACACTATGCTCACATGCCCTGCCCTTTGGGGGGCATGCCAGGCTCCCCCTGTACCCCCCCCCTGGCAGGAGGGCATTGGTGTAGTCCTGGGATAGTCCTAAATCGACTTAGGGCTACCCCAGGGTTACACTAGCTTAATTCGACTTTAGAAAGTCGAATTAAGCCTTAGGTCGAGTTGAAAGGTGGTTTAATAAAGTTGACTTAATTTTCATTAAGTCGACTTTATTTTCCTTAATTCGACTTAAGCAAGCTGCTTAAGTCGACTTAAGCAAAGTGTAATGTAGGTGCAGGGCACATTAAGTCGACTTAAGCCAAGCTTAAGTCGACTTAATTTACCAGTGTAGACGCAGCCCGTGACTTCTCTCAGTTTAGTGGGTTTGTTCCTGTGAGGTGTGGGCTCCTTCAATTCACATTGAACTGAATTTTTATTTCTGAAGGGATGAAGAGCACGCTCTACAACTTGCCCAGTGATCTGCTATTTATCTTGTAACTCCTTGCGCATTCTCCACCGCCTTTGGAGTTCCTGCTGTAGCAGTGCCATCTTCTGACTGACTGATCGACTGCTTATTAATACTGATGCCTTCTTTTAGCTCTGCTTCCCTCACATGGTACCTCTGTAGTTCCCTAGTTTTTGGTTGGATGCTGCTTTCTTGCTTCCCTTTTGCTACGAATACCAGAATGAAATGGTTAACTGAATGAGATACCGAGTAGTGCAATCATGTATGCCTAGCTCAGAATCCCTTGACTTCGGCAAACTTTTAAAATGTACATCGACATGAAAGGAAAAATCAAGCTTTAGAGTGTGAAATTAAAATAAAATATGTTCCAATGATACATTTTGAGGCTGTCTTGTTAAATTTTGTAAGATTATAGGTCTGCCAACAGCACTGTCCTCTCAACTGATGCCAAAGTCCAGCTCAGGTGGTAATTGTGTCTTCTATTGATGTAGAATCTATTCCACTCACATTATAAATGTAGTTCCACTAATAAAGGTAGAAATAAACCACTGCCACCTTATTTCTCCCCCTCTCTCCCCACCCACACATGCATTCCAAAATGTAAACATTAAATGTAAATTGAAGTGGCTTGCTTTCCAGTGACTTGGCCAGAACAGTTCTTAAGTTTGTATAATTTGCAAAACATAGATAGGCCTTGTACACACGATCAGATTATCGCGCATTAAAGCTCATTAC
>ML685779.1:2361529-2374651 GCA_007922175.1 Pelusios castaneus
GGCGCTTGCCCCTGCCACCACCCGAAGCCCCGGGGCTGAGCTAGCTCCGCTGAACCTGGCAGCTCCCATAACAGTCAATTTCACTGCTCTGCTAGAGCAGTGAAATTGACATATATATCAATTTCACTGCTCAGCTAGAGCAGTGAAATTGATATATTTGACAGCTCCAATGTCCCAGAGTGGCCTTGATTGGCACTCTGGGACATTTCCGGAGGCTGTCTAATGCGCAAAATGGATACACACGAGGATTACCGCGGAACAGCTGTTCCGCAGTAATGCTAACCACTCTCGATTTGAGTGGTTTAACTGTTGCTTGCTGCACAACAGGGAAAATGATTGTGTGTACGCTAGCAGCTTTATTGCACGGTAAGGAGCCTTATTGCGCAATAAAGTGATCGTGTGTACATGGCCTTAGTGACTGCTGCCTGCCCCGCCCTGCCTGAGGGCCGGGAGGCAACACGATCACAGGCTGCTTTTGGGAATCATGTGAACATAACACAAAGGAAAAATTATTTTCTTTCCATATTTCATCTGCCATGGCAAGTCCTTTCCTAGAATTATACTGAGCTTGCTGGTGCTTCTGCAGTGCTAAATCACTGCTTTTAAAGGGACAAGAAAATGCCATTTGCAATGCTGAAGAAATGTTGTGCTGCTATCCTGAAGAAGAGCTCTATGTAGCTTGAAAGCTTTTCTCTCTCATTGACAAAAGCTGAGCCAATAAAAAAATATCATCCCACTCACCTGTCTCTTCAAAAGAAAGCTGCAGGAAGGTTGAAAATGAGTGTTCTTCCCATTCCTCTTTTAGGTGCTAGCGCTTTGGCTGCTACATTAAGGGAGCTGAAGGCTTGCGCTGTTGCCCTTTTCTTCCACAAAAATTTGAGGAGATATGTGAGAAGTAGAGAGAATGACTTCCTTTCTTTGATAGCCTCTAAAGCAGGGGTCGGCAACCTTTGCCGCCCCTGTGCCAGCCCCGCCCACCGCACCCTCAGCAGGTGTTGGAGATGGAGCCAAAAGAGGGCGGGGCCAGATCAGGTGCCCTGCCGGCCACTGCCTGGGCCGGCATCAGCCGGTGGGCGGCCTCCAGTTCCCGGCCCCGGGGCCGGATCCCGTCCTCAAGGGCAGTGCGGGGCCCCTTTGCTGGACGGCAGGAGGAGAGGGGAATGGAGCGGAGTGGCTCATGTCACCCTGGCCAGCCCGGAGCCACGCCTCTGCTGACAGGGCAGAGCTGGCCCCAGCCATGGCCAGCAAAGGGCGAATCTGGTCGGCCCACCCAGAGCCGCTGCCGCCGGCGGCTCTGGCCAGGCCGACCCGACCCCTGCTCTAAAGTCTGGGCCTGTGCATGGAGTCTGCCTGAAATGTTGGCACAAGTGTTCTGAAGGAAGCAAAATGTTAGATCAGATCTCCTTTTTATAGTGTCAATTGTTTAACAATGGAACATATAGGGTAGTGTGACTATGAGTTAAGTTGATCAAGTGTGGAAACAGATCTTTGTCTATAGCTACTGCAAGTGGTACAAAAACAGTTTGTGGTTGCGACAATCAGTCTTTCATGAAGGGTCTAGGAGAATATGAACATCATCTTGCACCGTAATTGTAATTGCTGTTGGAAGAAGTGGTGGAGGCTTATTCAGTATAATAATTGTTCAGCCTAAGCAGCCACATGTTAAAAAATAGGTTCCTAAATCCAAAATCTGGTTGCTCAAAATGCCTACTTAGCTGCCTCCTAACTCTGTGCTGGTGGATTTCTGCTGGCTGGCATACACAATGCTACCTTATTCCTGACTCTTAGAGTATGTCCACACTGGAGCCTTAATAACACCACCTCTGATGGTCGACTTAAACCAGTGTAAATGGGTATGTTTACACTGGAGGCTCTGTTAAGTCGACTTAAAGGCGACCTTGACTTAAAGGTTGACTTAAAAGAGCGTCTACACTTTAAGTGGACTTAAAGTCGACCTTGTTAAGTTGACTTAGCAGAGCCTCCAGTGTAGACATATCCCTAGTGCCTACTATATCCAATCCTAAGCCCTATGGGGATCCTCTAAGTGTTAGTCTGCCTATCTTGTCTACCCTTAGTTTATATCCAATAGCCCACTGGTTAGACACTTACCCCTGACGTGGGAAACCAGACTCTCCCCATTCTAGCTGGGTGTCCTAACTAACCCGAGCCTAGACTATGCTTGCAGAGGAAGAGGGAGCTGTTTCTCTTAACAAATTTTTGGGCTAGAGTGAGGGCACATGTGAAATTTGCTCCACAGCACCATGGTTAAGACACCATCCTGCACTGTGGGAGAGTCAGGCATGAGACCCTGTGCCAATGAATATTTAATCATTTATTCAGAGTGGAACAGCTCCAGCACGAAAGCTTGATGACAATGGCAATCTTCTGGGAAGTGGGAGATCTGGATTCAATTCCCTGCTTCAAATCAGGCAGATTGGAGATTCAAACCTCACTCTCGCACCAGGCCCAGATTAAAGGGATTTGGGGCCCCAGGCTGCATCCCCCCACTGGGGGCTCCCCAGCCTGCCTCCCCAGCCTCCTACCATGGGGGTCCCCACCAGGGCTGGTGTTGGGGGTGGGGAGGCAGAGGCTGCACTCTCACCCCACCCCGAGGCTGGCTGGTGAACCCCTGTGGATGGGGTGGGCCAGTTCTGTTCACTCCGTTCAGTTTTGGGGGTGGCACGCAGTACAGCCTCTGTTGTGGCCCTCAAGCCCTGGAAGGCTGTGCGGGGTCCTGGCTTCACCCCTGGAGCAGAGAGAACAGGATCAGCCAGCCTCACCCCTGGGGGCAGACCAGCTGACCTAGGGGCAGGGTGGGAGCATGGAGCCTGGCCTCTGTCCAGGCCACCCCTCTCGCCCCAGGCTGACAGGGCAGGGGCGCTCCTGAGTCCCAGCATCCCCCTCTGCACTGGGGGTAGAACAGGGCACTGGGGGCAGAGGATTAACGCAGGTGCCATAGGGACTGAAGCCTAGGGTGCTCCTTCGGGCTGGGGCCCAAGGCTTTAGCTCCTATAGCCCCATGCATTAATCCAGCCATGTCTCCTCCATGGTAGTTGTGTGTGCATTATACTACAAAATATTGCATAAGGGGACACTGGTGCCACTATTTCCTCATTTTTTATGCAGGGCTACAAAAGAATTGTCCCTATAAATCACAGTAAGTAGTGGTTGCCCAGAGAAAAAAAGGACAAATGATTATATAACATGATGAGGTTCAAGCCCTGCTCCAGTGGCTGATTACTTATAAAAAGTGAAGCAGCTTCAACAGGAAACAGGGAGAGAGACCCATCCCAGAGTACTGGAGAGACTCGTGGTCAAAGCACTTTCCTTTAATGTCAGAGACTAAGTTCAAATCCCTTCTCCATACCAGACGAAGGAGGAAACTGAGTTTCCTGGGCTAAATGTTATCAGGAAGCTCTTTCCACTATTTCTGAATATAGTTTTTTAAAAAGGCTTAAAAGAAACATTTTGAATCAAGCGATAGCTGTCATTTGACCCAAAACAGATGTTTTTCTCCATTGGCAATTTTCAAATTTGGTTTGACCCGAACATTTCCCCCCCCAATTTTTCAGAACTCTCAATGACCCCCCCTCCCCCCATTCACCAAGGTCTATATGCAGATGATGACAAATTGTATGGCCAGCTAGTCACAAGCTTGTTTTGGGGAACTTAGGAAGCAGATGTGTCTTAAAAACCCTTCAAACTTTGGCTTCACTGCTAAGAACAGGGTCCAGTTATGACTATCAACCCCTGATTACTCGATCAAGAGTAGTAAAGGACAGGGTCTCCATGTCATCCAGAAAACTGTCTAAGTATGCATCCACTGAGGGCTCCTCAAATAAAGGGTCTAACAAAAAGAACTGGCATCATCAGGGTCACTCAGCAATAGGCCAAACCCTTCTTTGTCTTCAAAGTTCCTGCCCACCTGATTTCACTTTAATGTTATAAATGCAGACAGGTGAGAGAGAGGGACCATTTCAGAAGTGGAAAGGATAGCTTCATTAAAGAAAGGACCAAGCAGCCATCAGAGCAGAGGGATCTAATGCATTTAGGACTGTCCCTAATTTCAACAAAGATTAGGGAAGAATGATGACACACTAAACAGCTGTAAAAGGTAAGAAAAAGATAGCTTACTTACAGAGGTATCCCCAGCTTATTTAAAAATTATTGACATTTTGTGATAAACTCTAGAGCTTATGGATTTGAAAGAAGATACTCTGTTATAGACATTAATAATTCATGCTGCTTCCAGCTATCTTTTATTTCCTCTTTTTAATGCATCTAGAAATATAGGGAATGACAGACTGGATCAGAGCTGTGAGATGATTTAGAGAAATAAACCCTGTTGACAACAGAAGTTTTTTTCTAACTTTTTAATTAGAGATTGGCTTAGTCTTTAAAGCATGATGGCTTATTTCCCTCCTAAAACTCTTGGTTATTTTTTAAAAAATCATTACTCTGAACTCTGGATGTTATTGTTATCTATGTAAATGTCCAATCTTTATTTGAATTATGAGATGCTCTTAGCCTCAGAGATCACTTGTGGTATTGCATTCCACAGGCTAATTGTGCAATTTGTAAAAATGTAGTTCCTTCTCTCACTTTTAAGTTTCTTATCTTTTGACGCCATCAAATGTCCTCTTTTTTTTTCTTGTGTTATAAGAAGGTGAACAGAAATTTCTTAGCTGCCTTATTTATACTATGATTAATTTGTATATCTTTGTCATGATCCCACTTATTTGTTTCTTCTCTAAGGTGAATAGATCTTGCTTCTCCAATTTTCTTCCATATAATTAAGAAACAAAAGGGATGCTAGTGATGAGAATTTCTGACCACCTGTATTCTGAAATGTCCTCAAAGAAGGGAGCAAATTTTCTCAAAGCCACTAAGCAAAGCGACTAAAATACCATTTTCACAAAATGTATTTCTGGGGAAAAATAAGCAAACACTAAAAGGTTGAAGGAAAAGCATTTGTTTCCTTAAAAGAAAGGAAAAAAGACTGTATAGTAAATACTTTTTCCATTAATAATCATATGAAAAAAATGGTATTTTTCTAGATGTCTGCATTGCTGTCCATCGTTTGCCATAGCTGAAATTGTTAACATTAACTTTTGAAGTTCATTGTCTGCTAATACGACTAATTCAGTTTGCACAGCTGGGAGACTTCTATTTTTCCAGCTCTTTTTCCAGCTCCGGTTTGTTATTGTTTGAAATTCTGAGAATGCTTTACACACATTTACAGTGTACAACATTTGAACACTGATAAACTAATGACAAGCATGATATAAAGGCTAGTAGAAGAGACTTTAGGTTTAACCAGGGAGAAGTTCACATCTGTCTCCAGCTGTGCAGCTATTTAGGAGTGAAGTGACTAGTTTTGGGCTAGGGAGAGATGGTAATTATTTTTGTTGATGAGGCAAAGATCAAAGGTTATTCTCAGGAAGTAAGGACAGGGACTTTGGTATTTAACAGGAAAGATTTATACTGGGTATAATTTAATTCATGGTTTGCACATTAACCTGGTGCTAATGCATGTAGATGACAGGAGAAATGTAAACAATCCTGATATAAGATTAATTATAATTGGTGAAAAGCAAATTAATCTATTAGTCTTGAACCTCCCATAAGTTAGACGAATAGCCTGCAGCTGTTAGATTCCAGTATCACACTTTGAAGAAAGGATGCTTAATTTAAAGATTTCTGGACACAGTGCAAATAACTTAATCTTCTTGCCCTCATGCAGTCTTTTAATAATGAAACCTCTACTTTAAAAACCAGTATCCAGAGATGGGTGAGCAATACTCACAAACTTCTTCCTATAAAAGTGGAATCCTAAGGGTTTGAAATATTTATAGATGCAAGCTAAAAGAACAGTGGTAGTAGTTTATAAATGACTTTTCATAATTGAATGTACTATGACCTCATGGTCAGTAGATGAGATGTAATGTTTACTTCTCCACAGTTTCCTGATACAAGGCCAGAATTCCATGAAATGGCTTTCTCATATTTCCAGTTCCTTAGCTGGACTTACATATGCAAATGGTATTTCTCTGTTAAAGGTCCTTCAGTGTAACATACAAATACACAAATTGTTTGAGCAAGGAAGAGCAAACGAAATAAATCATTTGATAAGAAACACTAGGCCACCTATGAGCATACCAATTTCAGTTGAGAGATTTACATTAAGTATTGTGATATGAAAACCCCATATTTTTTTCAGTAATGTTGATGAAGCCCCTCTGCTAAAAAAGAAAACATGTCTATGTAACCGTAGGATTAAATAGGACCTTTTTATTCCTCAGTGGTTCCAATTCTGCTTTCACTACCACAGTTAAATTAGGAGCAACTCCACTGAACTCAGCAGTGTTACATCAGTGTGAAAGAAACAAGGAATCCTGTGGCACTTTTCAAGATTAACTGATTTATTTCTTGCATGAGCTTTTGTGGGAGAAAATCCCACTTCATCAGATGCTTTGAAGACAGGGAACTTACACAATGGGAGGAAAATAAATGTAGGGAAGTGTGAGACATAGGATCAGATCACACTATAACAGCAAATCAATGAAGATGTTAAGATTTGAACACTGGGGAACAGCATATATAGGAAAATGAACTCAAATCACTTGTTATAATGAGAGAAAAAAATCTGTAGTCCCTGTTTAACCCTGAGGAAACAGTATCAAATTTACATATGAATGCCAGTTCTGCAGTTTCTCTTTGAAGTGGCAGTTTTTTATCCATCGGTTTGAGCACAGCTATTAACAAGTCAACAATGGAGTGAGCAGGGAGATTGAAGTGTTCCCCTATTGATTTTTGAATGTTGTGATTTCTGATGTCAGATTTGTGTCCATTTATTTTTTTGCCCAGAGACTGTCCCATTTGTCTGATATATAAGGTGGGGGGGGGGGGGCATTTCCGGCACATGATGGCATAAATCACATTGGTGGATGAGATCCAAAGGGGTAGCCATGTTAGTCTATTGTAGAGAAACAAACAGAGTCCTGTGTTAGTCTTTAAGGCTATGTCTATACTTGCAAGTTTGTTCGAATTAACGAAGCTTAATTCGAACTAATTTAAGCGTTGGCCACACTAGGCTTTCATTAGTTCGAAATTAAGGGCTTCCTTAATTCCAACTAATAAATTTGATTTTTTAGTTCGAATTAAAGGTTAATTTGATCTGTAAATTCGAACTAAGTCAAATGTGGCCATATTACTTTGAACTAACTGCTTAGTTTGAAGTAATTGGCAGATTGACCTTCCTGCAACTGACTAATTCGAACTAAGCAAGTGCCCTGCATGGACATGGCTAGTTTGAACTAGCATTCTAGCAGGGCCATGCTACTTCAAATTAAGTTAATTCGAACGAACTAAAATTAGTTCGAATTGTTCATTTGAATTAACTAATTCAAACTAGCTTTTGTAAGTATAGACATAGCCTAAAAGTGCCACAGGACTCTGTTTGTTTTATTGGTGGATGAGCAAGTGAAAGAGCCCTTGATGGAGTAGCTGGATTGATTAGGACCTGTGATGTTGTTATATAGTATACAGAGATATTATGGATTAGAATTGCTGAAAGGCAATTAATAGGAAGAGTGTTTATAGTACCATTGGAGAAAAATTGGTGTACCTGCTTTTTGTACCTGCTCACCATTTTTATACCTCCATGATTCAAGATACCTTTACAAACCTATTTTAGAAATGCAATAAAATAAGCAGGGAGAAAGTAAATGTCACTATATTTCCATAACTAGTAGATAGAAACAAATTTGAGACTACACGAGTTTCCCAGTTCACCGAATATCATTTTGAATAAATATAGGAATTAAACTATCAGTAATTTGTGACCCCGACTCTCTCTGTGAAAATATTTTTTGAATCATTCTGAATTGTCAAAAAGTTCCAACCTACAAATTTTTTAAAATGTGACTCATTTACACCATTTTTCCTTTTTAAAATTCACTTTCATTCAAATGTGGTCTTATTTTCAAACAGAAAATAGCAAGACCTTTAAACAAAAATCAGCTTAATATAAAAAATATAGGAAAGGTCACATTTTTATTGTGACAATGGCAATTTCAGAGATTTCATGGTAGAAATAAAAAATACATTTCTGTCTTACCAAATAATCCCTAATGATACTATTATGAACTTTTTTTTACATGAAATATTTTAAGGAAAATGTCAATTTTGTGGAGTTCTAATCCCTTTCTTTCACAAAGGTTACACAGGAGTCAAAGCATAAGCATATTGAACAAATCATTTTTTGTGTAGTTTGCCTCCTAAGTACAAGATGGGCAATTCTCACATATTCCCTCATGTTTTCCAGTCCAAATCTGTGCTGTGTGATATTTTTTTTCCTCTTCCCTATGTTACACATCTTGTGGTAGAAGCCTGTAAAAATCTAGAACAATGTTAGTCAGTTAGTCAATAAAGACTCCTCACATGATTTAGTGAGTGCTAGGGAAAATATTGCCTATAGCATGAACAACTCTCAGCAGATCTTTAGCAAACCTTTAGCAAACAAGTTAAACTGCTCTGACAGTAACAAGACAGTGACAATATTAGAATATAGAAAACCTTGAAAACAGTTTCTATTTTTTAATCTTAGTCAGAATTATTTTCTCACGGTCTAAGCACCATAAAGATAATTTGCTCCATGATAAAAACAATGGGTAAAACTGCATTGCTTGCAACTCATTTCAATAATAATAGCTTTTTAAAAATGAAAGAGTAGCAACAAGTGCATTATAAAATTGAACTAATAAAGATGTCTTCTCATTCTACCAAGCCAGGCAAAGACTTTGTGAGAGCTGAATTTCCAGTGCTCACCGAATTTGCCATCTATTTATTTATTTATTTTTAAGACAACTGTCAGAGGTCTGTTAATAAAGACTACCATTAGACAAGAATGTTTATGGTCATTAGCCTTTAGGCTAGGTTCATCAAAGGGATAATACACAAAGCTTTTTAGAATGCTTTACAATTAAAGGGCATTCCTGTGCTTAATTTATCTACATTCAAAATGTCAACTAGTTCTACTGGTTATTTCACAAGTTCTACATTTAAAGAAAGCAATCATAGATGTAGCATACACCTACGTATCAGTTTTCTAAAGCTATAGGGGCCTGATTCTATATAATATTCTATAGAATGTTTGGCATTCCTAGTCAGGAAAAACAAAGTGGTCCGATGGTAGCAAATTTAATCAAGTAGTCTGTGGAACTCATTTGTGCATGACAAACAAGGAGTCCTGTGGCCTTTTAAATAATAACAAATTAATTTATCGCATGACCTTTAGATAAATAAATTTGTTAGTCTTTAAAAGTGCCACAGGACTTCGCGTTTCTTTTGCTGAACTAAACTAACATGGCTACCCCTTTGGATCATTTCTGCATGGGCTCACTGAGGGTGGGAGTTTAGCAGGATTTCAAGAAAGAATTGGATACTTGTATGGCCAGTGGAAACATCCAGAGTTTTATAATAATAAGGGTTAAAAAGAAATAGTCAAAAATTTTGAATGAGACATAATCTCTTAAACTATAGGATGTAAACCATCTCCTAAATGACAGAAATTAGGGAGGGAGTCCAGAAGCACATTTAAAGAGTAACCAATTTATTTAGCATATGAGCTCTCATGGGAGAAAATCCACTTTGTCAGATGCCTGAAGATGGAGAAGTACAGGTCCCTGACCCTATGACTTATACTTCCTTGCATTTATTTTCCTCCCATTAGAATCATAGAATTATAGGGTTGGGAGGGACCTCATAAGGTCATCTAGTCCAACCCCCCGCTAAAAGCAGGACCACTCCCACTAAACCATCCCAGCCAGGGTATTGTCTAACCAGACCTTAAATATCTCCAAAGACGGAGATTCCACCACCTCCTAGGCAACCCATTCCAGTGCTTCACCACCTCCTAGTGAGAAAGTCTTTCCTAATATCCAACATTGACCTTCCCAGCTGCAACTTGAAACCATTGCTCCTTGTTCTGTCTTCTGTTATTACCAAGAACAGCCTAGCTCCCTCTTTGGAGCACCCCTTCAAGTAGTTGAAGATTGCTATCAAATCCCTCCTCAGTCTTCTCCTCTGTAGACTAAATAAGCCTAGTTCCTTCAGCCTTTCCTCATACATCATGTGCCCCAGCCCCCTAATAATTTTTGTTGCCCTCTGCTGGACTCTTTCTAATTTGTCCACAACCTTTCTGTAGTGGGGAGCCCATTCATCTGTACTTCTCCATCTTCAAGTGTCTGGCAAAGTGGGATTTTCTCCCACGAAAGCTCATGCGATAAATACATTTGTTAGTCTTTAAGGCTATGTCTACACTTGCAAGTTAGATCGACTTAAGGAGGCTTAAGATGACCTACTTAGTCCCTGTCCATACCAGGCTTTCATTAAGTCGACTTAAGGGCTTCCTTAAGTCAACTTAATAACTACTGCCATTTAGGTCAACTTAATGGCTAAGTTGATTTGTTAAGTTGATCTAAAACCAGTGTGGATGCCCTAGTTTGACTTAGTTCCCTAAGTCAACCTAGGGCTGGGGACAAGAGAGCTGTGGCTCCCCAGGACGGGGGAGCCACGACTCCCTACAGCCAGGAAGCCTCGGCTCCCTTCTTGCCAGGAAGCCTCGGGGTCCCGGCAAGAGGGCAGCCGCGGCTGCCCTATCCCAGGGACCTGCGCAGGTCCTGGCAAGAAGGCAGCCATGGCTGCCCTCTCCCGGGAACCTGTGGGAGTCCTGACAAGAAGGAGCACTTAATGTATTGTCATGCACATTGCAAGCAAACAGCAACAAGTACATTTTCTAATCCCAAACTGATGGCCCACTGACTAGCAAACATGCAGGCATAGCTGCCAGCTGCCACAGGGCAATCATCACTTTCTTCTTCACTGTAACAAGGGCTCTTGTCTTTGTGGTCACATGCTTTTTAACTATCCTGCCTGTAGAACAACTAGGGAAGCAATCATACTTTAATCACAAGATCCTTGGGGTGGGGGTTGTCTTTTTATTCTGTGTTTGTACAGAGCCTCACACAACGGATCCTGGTCCATGATTTGGAGGGAGGGAGGGTTCTAGCCACTGTGATAGTAAGGGATCATAAACTTTATTTATTTGTATATTAGCTATGATGGAATTCATTTGACATGCTTACTCAAGTTGTCCAACACCATTCACAATAGTCTGCTTTTGGTTATTTGATACAGTAGACTCAGAGGCTATGTCTACACTTGCTAAAATTAGTTGGAATTAGTTAGTTCGAACTAACTAATTCGAACTAATTTTAGTTAGTTCGATTAGCTTAATTCGAACTAGAATGGCCACACTGTAACGTCAGTTCGAACTAAGCAAGCACTTGCTTAGTTTGAATTAGCGATCCCCATTCATTTCAATGGCTGGTTAGTTCGAACTAAGCAATTAGTTTGAATTAACGTGGCCACATTGGTTAATTCGAACTAGTTAGTTCGAATTAACCCCTTAGTTCGAATACCCTATTCAAACTTAGTAGTTCGAATTAAAGAAGCCCTTAATTCGAACTAACTAAAGCCTAGCGTAGCCATGGCTTTAGTTAGTTCGAATTAAGCCTCCTTCATTCGAACTAACTTGCCAGTGTAGACATAGCCAGAGAGCTAGATTCACATCAGCTACAACAGCATACATCTGGAATAATTCTACTGACATCAAAAGTTACTCAGTAGTGTGTGTGAGATCAGAATGAATTCTATATATGCTTACCCAGAATTCCAATCTACTGAATTTTGTTGCTTTAGTTGGAATTTATTTATTGTATACGTGATAATCTATGATTACTATTGCTATATTAATGGAAGAGCATGGAAGGAATATGCCCTGAAGTGAGTGGGTCACCATGGCTTTGAGTAGTGAACTTTGGTTTGGTAATGGAAATCAAAGATCATGAAGGGGGTGGAGAGTTCTGTGATTAAGGGTTCATCGAGAGAAGGAGATGCTCTGTTCAAGGGTCCTTTCTTTTGCTCTGAGTTCCCCATCTGGAGATTCTGTGCCCTTTGGGAGTGAATCTGTGACTGGACTGCTGTGCCCTCTGTGACTGGAAGCAGATTAGACTGGACTAATGGCAATGCAGAGCAGATTTTGCACTGTGGCTTCATCAAACCAACAGCAGAACAGAGTTGACCTCATCTCATGCAGGTGCACCAGCCTGGCAGAAGCAGAGTTGATATGCCAGGTTTCTGCATGCTGTGGTAAGACCTAGCAGAGTGTCTTTTATTTTCCCCTGGGCAGGAACAGATTGGCAGAGCAGAACTATGTTTTGTGGCCCTTTAATGACACTGAGTCTAACTGGATCTGTGAGTGGGGGTTTGTGGTAGGAGTATGAATTCTGGGCATAGAATTCAGCAATCTGGGCAATTAGTATTTGGAGCTGTGGGGCTGACCAAACCCCTGCTGTACTATTGCTCCATTTCTTGTGTGTAAATGCATACACTGAATTTTTGTTTCCTTAGTGTTTTTTTCCTTCTTGCCTCCCCCCAAGAAATGATACTTGGGATTCCTTGGATGTTCCCAGAGATTCTGTGTACTTGCAGGTGGGGCAAACCATCTGTGGAAAGGAGCAAAGAGATTATTATTTAATTTTCCAGAGACAGAATAAGAATATGGGTCAGGGGCCTCAAGCCATAGCTGTATTTTTAAAAAACCCAAACATTTAAATTTGATGAACATTATAAACAATTAAAAATACAGGGTCTCATAACAAATGTTAGGTGACCTAAACAATCTCTGTGAGCCTCTGCCTATAATTTGTTTGCCCATATCACTAACCTTTACCTCATATTATTAAAATGGAAAAGAACTTTAATATCTTTTACTTTTCATTTTCTATGCTGCTTATTTACTTTTTGCAATACTTTGAGCTCAGAAAATGGAAATTTAACCAGTTATTTTTCCAGTCTGGTTCTTTGCAGGGTTTGGTTGGGAAACACTGTGGGAAAGAAACCCTGGACCAGTGATAATGGAGTTACAATAGAAAGTTTAGCAAGCTTTTGCAAAACCTAAATTCTGGGCCCAATTGGACCCAATATTGTCACTTAGGCACATATAAGGGTCAAGACAACAGAGTCTTGTGGCACTTTTAAAGACTAACAGATTTATTA
>ML685779.1:2375051-2432327 GCA_007922175.1 Pelusios castaneus
TAATAAATCTGTTAGTCTTTAAAAGTGCCACAAGACTCTGTTGTCTTTCTACAATAGACTAACACGGCTACCCCTTTGGAATTTGACTACACATAAGGGTCAAGTTATCAGGTTCAGCATGAACTGGATTTGGCACATCTCCATTCAGTTTCCCCCAACATGGGAATATGATGCTATACTCCACGGGCTACTTGCGGCCCAGTCAGAATACAGCGATGGTTGATGTTCCATCCTTAGGGCTATCCATGTAGCATACATATTGTGTGGCTCTGGCCCACATAACACACGGAGAGTGGCATAGAATCATAGAATAATAGGGATGGAAGGGATCTCATGAGGTCATCTAGTCCAACCCCCTGCCAAAAAGCAGGACCACTCCCACTAAATCACCTCAGCCAGGGTTTTGTCTAACCGGGCCTTAAAAATCTCCAAAGATGGAGATTCTACCACCTCCTTAGGTAACCCATTCCAAAGCTTCACCACCCTCCTAGTGAGAAAGTTTTTCCTAATATCCAACCTCGACCTCCCCAGCTGCAATTTGAAACCATTGCTCCTTGTTCTGTCCTCTGTTACCATCGAGAACAGCCTAGCTCCCTCTTCTTTGGAGCACCCCTTCAAGTAGTTGAAGGTTGCTATCAAATCTCCCCTCAGTCTTCTCTTCTGCAGACTAAATAAACCTAGTTCTTTCAGTCTGTCCTCATATGTCATGTGCCGCAGCTCTCTAATCACTTTTGTTGCCCTCCGCTGGACTCTTTCTAATTTGTCCACATCCTTTCTGTAATGGGGAGCCCAAAATTGGACACAGTATTCCAGATGCGGCCTGACCAGTGTCGAATACAGGGGAATTATCACATCCCTCGATCTGCTGGTAATACTTCTCCTGATGCGGCCTAATATGCCATTGGCCTTTTTGGCAACAAGAGCACACTGTTGGCTCATATTCATCTTCCCGTCCACCATAACCCCCAGGTCCTTTTCTACAGCGCTGCTACTTAGCCGATTGGTCCCCAGCCCGTAGCAGTACATGGGATATTTCCGTCCTAAGTGTAGGACTTTGCACTTGTCTTTGCTGAACCTCATAAGGTTTCTTTCGGCCCAGTGTTCCAATTTGTCCAAGTCTCCCTGGATCCTGTCCCTGCCCTCCAGAGTATTTACTATTCCCCCCAGCTTAGTGTCATCTGCGAACTTACTAAGCACACCGACTATTCCATCAACAAGATCATTAATGAAGATGTTGAACAGAACCCGCCCCAGGACTGACCCCTGGGGCACTCCACTCATTACCGGTTGCCAACTAGACATCGAGCCATTGATTTCTACCTGCTTGAGCCCATTGATCTAGCCAGTTTTCTATCCATCTTACGGTCCACTCGCCCAACCCATACTTCCTTAACTTGCTGATGAGAATGCTGTGGGAAACCATATCAAAAGCCTTGCTAAAGTCGAGGTATATTACGTCAACGGCACTTCTCGCATCCACAAATCCAGTCATCTCATCATAGAAGGAAATCAGGTTGGTCAGGCACGATTTGCCATTGGTGAATCCATGTTGACTGCTCCTGATCACTCTATTTTCCTCCAAGTGTTTTAGGATGGATTCTTTGAAGACCTGCTCCATGATTTTCCGAGGGATTGAGGTGAGGCTGACCAGTCTGTAGTTCCCCCGATCCTCCTTTTTCTCTGTCTTGAAGATAGGTACTATATTTGCCTTTTTCCAATCCTCCCCTGTTCGCCACGAGATCTCAAGGATAATGGCCAGCGGCTCTGCCATCACACCAGCCAACTCCCTCAGCACCCTCGGATGCAGTTCATGTGGCCCCATGGACTTGTGCATATCCAATTTCTTTAATTGTTCCCTAACCTGACTTTCCATGACCGAGGGCTGCTCTTCTCTCCATTCCGCATTACCCCGTGTAGTAGCCTGGGAGCTGGCCCTCCCTGTGAAGACTGAAGTAAAAAAAAGCATTGAGTACTTCAGCTTTTTCCGCATCATCCACCACGAGGGTGCCTGCCCCATTCAGTAAGGGACCTACACCACCCCGATCCTTTTCTTGTTGCTAACATACTTATAGAACCCCTTTCTGTTATCCTTCACATCTCTTGCTACCTGCAACTCCAATTGTCCTTTGGCCTTTCTGATTTTATCCCTGCAGTCCCGAGCAATATCTTTATATGCCTCCCTTGTCATCTGTCCAAGCTTCACTTCTTGTAAGCTTCCCTTTTATGTTTCAGCCACCGCAGAGTTCTCTGCTAAGCCACGCTGGTCACAGTCCACATTTGCTGTTCTTTCTGCACATCGGAATGTTATCTTCCTATGCCTTTAACAGGGTTTTTTTTAAAATACAGCCAGTTGTCTTGGACACCTTTCCCCTTCAGATCAGCCTCCCGATGGATCCTGCCCATCAGCTGCCTAAGGGCACCAAAATCTGCTTTTCTGAAGTCCAGGGTGTGTGTTCTGCTTCTTTCCTTCCTTCCATTGATCAGGATCCTGAACTCTACCATCTCATGGTCGCTGCTGCCCAGGATGCTATTTACTTCTACTTCCCCGATCAATTCTTCTCTGTTTGTGAGCAATAGGTCTAGAGGTACAAGGCCCCTAGTTGGTTCCTCCAGCATTTGTACTAAGAAGTTGTCCTCAATATTCTCCAAAAACTTCCTGGATTGCCTGTGCACTGCTGTATTACCTTCTCAGTAGATGTCATGATAATTGAAGTCCCCCATAAGAACCAGGGCCTGTGATCTGGAAACTTCTGTTAGTTGTCCATAGAACGCCTCATCCACCTCCTCCTTCTGGTCTGGCAGTTTGTAGCAGACAGCCACCACGACATCCCCCTTGTAGCATTCTCCTCTAAACTTAACCCACAGACTTTCAACCGGCTTGTTTCCACTTTCACAGTGGAGCTCTGAGCAGTCATACAGCTCTTTTACATATAGCACTACTCCTCCCCTCCTTCTTCCCTGCCTGTCCTTCCTGAACAATTTATATCCGTCCATGGCAGTGCTCCAGTCGTGCAAGTTATCCCACCATGTTTCTGTTATTCCAATTATATCATAGCTCCTTGTCTGTGCCAGTACTACCCATTCTTCCTGCTTGTTTCCCAGGCTCCTTGCATTTGTGTACAGACACTTAAAATACTGGACCGATTGCCGTTCTTTGCCCTGTTGATTCTCCCTCTTGTTGCATCTTCCTCCTTGCAATTTCTCCCAGAGTCCTCCTTCCCCACTCGCCTGATGTATTATGACTTCATTAGGAAATAAAAAACAATTATTTGATTCCCCCCTCCCCCAGTTCCCTCTACCCTCTCTATTCCTGCTGTTACAGACCCAGCACCCCGCAAGTTCCATCCCTTCCCACAGGTCTCCCTCAGTTTCACTTACCTGTGGGCTTTGGTCACCTTCCCCCTTCAAACCTAGTTTAAAGCCCTCCTCACTAGATTAGCCAGTCTGCTTCCAAATATGCTCTTCCCCTTCCTCGATAGGTGGAGTCCGTCTCTGCCTAGCAGTCCTTCGGCCTGAAACAGCACCCCATGGCCGAAGAAGCCAAAGCCCTCCTGGTAACACCATCTCCGCAGCCAGGCATTCAGCTCCAGGGTGCATCTGTCTCTGCTTGGGCCCCTACCCTTGACCGGAAGGATCGAGGAGAACACCACCTGTGCACCGAACTCCTTCACCCATGCTCCCAGAGCCCTGTAGTCACCTTTGATCTGCAGAGGGTCACCTCTCACAGTATCATTGGTTCCCACATGGATGAGTAGCATGGGGTAGTAGTCAGAGGGATGGATGATTCTCAACAATCCCTCCGTAATGTCTCGGATACAGGCCCCTGGCAGGCAGCATACTTCCCGAGAGGCCTTGTCAGGGCGACAGATGGGTGTCTCTGTCCCCCTCAGAAGAGAGTCCCCAACCACCACAACCCGATGTTTCCTCCTGGGTTTGACGGTTGTGATCCTCCCAACCTCAGGGGTGCATGGCTTCTCCTCTTCCACCTCATTGCTTGTCTGTAGCGCCGTGTAGCGGTTCTTTACCACAACGGAGGGTGGGATGGGAGCAGGGGTGAAGCACTGTTTGCTGCCAGAAGTAACCAGCTGCCAGAGCCTGAGCCATCTCATCCTTCTCCGAGGGTATGGCAGCAGTCCTTTGCCCTGGATAGTTTCTTCATCCTTGCATGTTTCCTCATGGATGCTATCCAGGAACTTCTCCAGGGCATGGATACTCCTGAGCCTAGCCACCTCCTCCTGTAACTCCCCCACCTGTTCCTGACAGATTCCACCAGAAGACACCTGTCACACTGAATGATCTCCCCAGCCTGACCGTCTGAGAGTGGGAAATGCATTTGTGGTCCACAATGGTAAAGAGATTAAGTACCACTACTATAGTCTGTACTCAGCACAGACTGCAATGCCACCAAACAGTAAGAAATGAGCAGCACAGCTGGGCTAAAGCAATGTAAGAGTAACAGACACAATGAGAGATGATGTTTCTGTTTAATGGACAGAGAGGGTAATTAGATGCAATAAAAAGTCTGGAAATATTCCAAGAATTCAAAGAAACAATATGGAAAATTCCAAAATGTCTACCTTGGAGTAGAAGGCTTCTCTTGGCATGGGATATGTTTTTTATTTTGATTTTGAATTTTTGCAATCCCCAAATTGCTAAACCCTGTAGAGTCTGTATGTTAGAGAAAGGGTTACTTTACACCACCTCTGAGTACTCTGAAGAGGAGAGAGGTTTTTTGAGAATAAGAGTTGCATATGTATTTAAGTCAAAGAACAAAATAGACATTCACTGTGTGCTAGCAAAAGTTACGAAACCCTTTCAAGAATAAAAAAATAGATTTAGGTTTCTCAGGTTGCAGTTTTTAAATGGTTTTCCATATATTATATATATTGAGATTAATCTTAATTTTAAATTGGTTAGAGGTCCCTTCAGTATTAATCAACAAGAAATATTCTTCTCAGAGCTTCCTTTCTTCAAGTCCTTGAATTTAATAATGTTGGAATTTCTGCCTCCAAAGTTGGATCTGCTAAATAAATTAGAGAAACTCAAACATTTAAAAAATGAATAAAACCTGTGACAAATATATTCAGATAGCATCATGAATATGATTTAATCATGATGGTTCAAAATTAAGCCTGGAACTTGAGGCTCATCCATTATCATTCACTATTTTTGTATGAAACAAACCAGGAGTCCTGTGGTACTTTTAAAGGCTAACAAATGTATTTATCACATGAGCTTTTGTGGGTAAAATCCCACTTCATCAAATGCATGAAATGGAAACTACAGTATGGAAAGGAAAGTCACAAAGTCAGCTGAGATTTTTTTTCAGCAAACCTAACAAATTGTTTTGATTCAAACAGTATGAAACAAAAGATAAGAAGATGGGAAGGTTAAAAGAAGGGAAAATCAAATTTTCTAAAGAGAGAGACCCAGTCCAGATCTCTATTGAAAACTATTGTAATGGTGTCAAATTTGCACATGAATTCTAACTCTAATTTGCACATGAATTCTAACTAACAACTAAATGTTGTTTATCTTGTGCAGTAGTAAGATAAAATGCAAGAAATTGAGATTGGCATCCCCTAAAATGAGACGCTTGCTCCGTGGAATTCACCCTGCAGGGTGAATGAGTGGAATCTTAGGTTCAAGATCATAGGCCCAGTACCACACCTGTACCTTACAACAGTTCAGTTGTAAAAATTTATGATGGGGAAAATTAGTATCTTATATGTACTCTACCAGGTTGCAGAACACTTGGGATTTGTGAACAAGGGAGAAAAAGGATCTAAAATAAAATAAAATAATATATATTTTAAAAAAGTAATAAGCCATTTTCAAAGACAAACTGTTGTGAGGCCATTTATGTGACTAGCACCTGTCACAGTTTAGCACAACTTCATCTGTATTTCCCCCTCATCATCTACTGAGGACACTCTGGGCTTGGCTCCAAGCTCCTCAACTGTCCCCTCCCTTCAGTGGAAACATCTCTCTCTCTCTCTTTCAACCAGATTTTTCCAGACTGCACAGTTTCCTGCCCCTACTGTAATATCCCCAGCAAGCCAAAGTGCATATACAGGCCAGCACCTGCAGTTTGCTTTTTCTTTGAAGGCTTATGAACAGCATAATCATCAGCACTTTCAAGGTATCATGCAGCCCTTTCTAAGCAAGCACTTTTATTTTTAAGGTGAAAGCATTCGAGAAAAGATATTAAAAGCAATAAAATTTCCATATGAATGCAATGGCTAACTTGAAGTCAAATATCAGTCTTATATGGGCCTAAGTCCTTCCATCCCTTCCCAGGCAGCTTTGGGGCCCCCCTTGGACAGAAGGTCCTGTACAGTTGCTGCCTCACCAAGAAGGCACTGAGTCAATTTAAAGTTAGGCTACTATTTTACTCCCAAGTGCTTTCTTTGTCTGTTGGCCTCTGCAGAATCCAGTCTGAACTTGTACATGGGAGCCTCTCCGGCTGATGGTACCACTCTGGAAGTGTCATAACTGGAGTGAACTTGCCTAATCATCCCCTCTCCCCCATTCTGTTCTAAATTCCTGGAGGGGCTGTGGTCACCCTTTCCCATGGAATTGCATACAATCCATGGCCCACAATGATACGTAACCTTAATGCAGAAAGATTGACCAAAGATGTTGTGGGGAATTGCCATGTCTGTCACAGGTTGTATTCTGACTGTCGTCAGAAGGTGTTACCCTAAATGCCAAAAAGTAAATATATATGTACTTTTAGACCCATGTGCTACAACAGCAACTTTCAGATAATTCTGTGAAATCTGACACTCATGTACTGTATTAGCCCTGTTAAGCAGTTCTTGTAGTATTAGACACAGTGGGTGTGTCTACACTGGCAACTTAGGTTGACTTAAGGCAGCTTTAGTTGACCTAAACAAAGCCACGTCCTCACTGGGCTTTTCTTAAGTTGACTTAAACATTTCCTTAAGTCAACTTAAAGAAAGCTTAAGTCGACTTAACAACACCTCGTTTTAGGTCGACTTAAGCCTTAAGTCGACTCCTTAAGTCGACGTAAAGCCAGTGTGGATGGGGATTAGTGCCTAAATTGACCTTATTAAGTCAACTTAAAGCGTTGTCGACTTAATAAGGTTGACAAGGGGCTATGTCTACAATAGAAAAGTTAAGTGGACTTTGTCAAGTTGACTTAATAATGTCAACTTTAAGTCAACTTAAAATCAACCTTATTAAGTTGACTTAATAAAGTCGACTTAACTTTTCTAGTGTAGACATAGCTAGTATGATTCTGGTAACCTCCAAGGGTAAACAGGGTGTGGTGTAAATGTGCTAGACAATTTATTGTGTGCATTTAAATCAGAGAAATGAAAAATGTACCTAAAATTAATACATTTTATTTAATAAAATCTATTTTCTTTATACTTAGATGTAGGTTTTTAAAAATATTTTTAGAAAAAACCAAAGTGCACTGTAGTTGCAATCAGTTGTCTGGCTTGATCACACACTATATTTTTAGAGACAGCTAATAGACCCATGTGAAAGTGCCTGAGGTGTACATAATGGAAATGCTGACAGCCCCTTAACGATAGCCAACTCTAATGCAGTGGCCGAGCAGCTGAAATGGAAAACAGAGGGAAAAATTAGTTCAAGTTCAGTGGTTACTTGTTACGGCTTATAAATGGGTTCTCCACCATGGAGATATGTAAAATAATGCTCTCGTTAAAAGTTATATGGAAAATAAAGGTTCTCAGCAAGCTAATTTTACTCAGCTAACAAAGCACAATTTCAAACTATTCTTGTTAACCATCCACCCACTTTCCTTTCCTTCACCACCTCAGATTTACAGATAGGAGTTACTATTACAGGTCTTTGTTTCATCCTTAGATCTCTTTACATAATAAAGTCTGCTTTCATCCTGTTGAAACCTATGTGCTTTCCTGCATTGTGGGTAAAGCTAAAGGAGCCGAGGTCTTACTTTAAAGTCATCCTTTGTGTTCCTTCCCACCCCGGCCCCTCAATCTCCTCTTTGTTGTAAATATATTGTGATTGTGTGCCTTCAGCTGAATGTTTCCCCTGGTAAATCAAACAATTAAAGGAATAAAGATCAGGTCTGAAATCCTGGACCCACTCAAGTCAATAGCAAAGTTCCTATTGATTTCAATGGGGCCAGGTTTGCACCTTATGTGTCCACTTTTATTGGTAGTTCTTTCTATAGCCTTGCTATGTTGTGCCCCAGTGTAGCTTTACCAATGCAAACACATGGTGTGGATATGCCCTATAGTACACCATGAGAAGTGATTTCATGTGGTTTACCTTGGTTTGAAACCAGCAAGGTCTGTGTTCTGACTTGTTGGTATAGAACACTTTGAAAGTCTCACTTCATCTATCAAGAATATTTGTGTGTCTTAGCTTGTAGATCTGTTAATGATTTTTGATGGGAACAAGATGGGCTTGCACTGGCCCCCAATGTTGTGTAGTTTGGACTATTGGCTTCTATGCCCTAAATATTTTGGCCTCCATTATTAAATGGCTCCTTGACTATTGGTAGATAGAGTATATATGCAGTTGTTTTAGCAGTGTTGCAGTGAATACTAACATAATTATGGTTTTTGCTATTATTATTGTCCCTGAATGGTTATTTGGCTATTTCATATCTCAGAAGTCTATATTGAAAGTTATGTGGGCTCATAAACATTCTGCATTAAACTTGTTTCTTATTCCTTCTTAATATTATTTTCCCCTCATTTAATTCTTCTCTTCTCCTGGGATTAGGCACATGGGCTATGTCTACACTTGTTAATTTAAGTCGACTTAGTGTGTCTACACTTGAAATTAAAGTCGACTTAAAGGGGAACTTAGAAAGTTGATCTAGAGCATCCACACTAGACGCCTAGGTCAACTTCTAGGGGTTTAGGGGGACCTAGGGGAGGTCCACAAGGGCAGGGGGGGCACCCATTGCCCAATGCCAGGGGACTCAGCCTTTGTCCCATGATACCTAGGTATAATGGGGCAAAGGGGGACAGGGACCCTGGCAGGGCATAGGGGCAGGATGGGCAGGGCTCTGTCCTGCCCTGTGGGGGGGCATGCCAGACTCCCCCTGTGCCCCCCCCCCAGCAGGGAGGGCATTGGTGTAGCTCTGGGGTAGCCCTAAATTGACTTAGGGCTACCCCACGTCTACAATGGCTTAAGTCGACTTAATTTTAATTAAGTCGTCTTAATTTTAATTGTCGACTTTATTTTCCTTAAGTCGACTTAAGCAGCTTGCTTAAGTCGACTTAAGGAAACTGTAGTGTAGACGCAAGGCAAATTAAATCGACTTAAGCAAGCTTAAGTCAACTTAATTTACCAGTGGAGACGCAGCCATGGGTAGGAGGACCAAGATGTGTGTTTGTGGGGGAAAGATAAAGAAAGTTGCATAATTCTGAATCCACCCTGCTGCCCAATTTCCTCAGATGCTCTCCTATATGCATGTGAAGAAGGATGTTTCTTGGAAGCTCCCCCATTTCCACTTCCAAAGCAGTAGCTGTGTGGCTCTAATGATGCCAACCATTGAAACTAGTCCTGTTTACAGCATCGTAGCTCCTCTTCTCTGTACCAAAGAACTCTGTTCAGCTGCAAAGCAGCCCAGCTTCATAGAGGCAGCAATAGATTTCCAACCACACTCATGCAGCACAATAAGAAGCCTTAGTGCAGACACTACTAAGTCAAGGGGTCAAGAGAGAGCCATCTAGAGAGCAGTGGAGCCAGGAAGTGGAGTAAAAATAATTTTAAAAATAGAAAGCAAAGCAAACAAATCGCCAAATCAAACAAATAACAAACACCAAGAGATGGTAATAACCGTTGGAATTTTAAGCTGACTAAAACAATGGGAGAAGAATGCAGTGCTTTGGTGTGTGCCAACAAAAAATGTTTGAGAACTATTTTGCTAGTGCTTTGAGTGTAAGGTAAGTAGGTACGTCTACAAATGGAATATTCATATTTTCAGTGCCTGGACTAGTGTTCCGCTCCATTTTCACAAAGTCAGTATTTCCTCCCAATTCTTGGGGAGAGATGAAAATGTTTTCTGTCCTGGATACCAAATCACCTAGGATCGGCCATGCCCAGAGTAGCAGGGAGGGAAATTAGGGGACATCATTTGTTTGATTCAGTAGGAGAAAGGCATTCCCTCTTTTTCCTGTCTCTTCCCCTGCTTCTCACTTATCAGAACCATTCCACCCCACCTTTCAGAATATGCCACCAACGTCTTCCTCTCCGCCCCCACACCCTCCTTTCATCCCCAGGATCAGTGTCCTCTTCTATGCTTGGTGTATGTCAACACTAGAAACACTGCAGTGCTACTTAGTGTGGACACTTCCTACAAGAATGAAAGGTGTTCTTCCATGGATGTAATAAACCCACCTCTCCAGGAGGCTGTAGCTAGGTTGACCGAATAATCCTTCCATTGACCTAGTAGATTCTACACTGGGACTGAGGTCTGATTAGTTCTGTTGCATAGTGTATGACATTTTTTCATACAAATATATTTTTTTCATATATATAATATATATATTATAGTTAAGCCCATCTAACTTTTGTAATATAGACCAGCCTAGACTCACAGGGCACTTTGGCTTTATTCACAAGACTCCCTTGGCTTTATTCACAGATACATTATTTCATAGCTAAATCTGGCTTTTAAATTTACACAGGCCCTGATTTTGCTAACTCTTCCACCAGTGCTTAACTTTGAGCACATAAGTAGTCCCAATTATGACAGGCCAGGCCACTGTCTCTCTTCTCCTTTTGCTGTTTCACTTAATAATTTTTCCCTTATTCTTTTCCTGCTTAACACCTTTGTCCCCAAATGCACCTGCCTGAGAAGTCTCTACTATTAGCATACTGTGCACTGCTCAGTAGTACTATGCTCAGACTCTGTTATTAACGTCACTGACTGTCAGTGAAAGAGTCTGTAAGGTCACCTGTATGCAGAAAACTCTTAAAAGACCCCAAAGACCTGGGTTAATTCATTATGTTGTCATGTTGTTAGTGACTTTTATGCCTCTGTAGCCCTCATCATATAAATGACTCTCATGCTAAGAGGACATTCCCCACAGCACCTTTATCTTCGGAAGTTAAAGGGATCACAAATGCAACCAGACTGACATTCTCTGAGCACTCTGGATTTAACCACAGCACTCCCAGTGATAGAGAAGTTACATCTCTATGTGTGACTTTGAGAACTTATCTCACACACTAGGAAAAGCACTACAAGTTTATCTTGTTTTAAACAGCACTTTTCATCTTTATTCTGAGAACAAAGCTTTAATAACTATTTATAAGACAAAACCTTTTGACACAATGACTTCTTAAGGGTCATATTACTCCTTATTGGTAGGTCATCCAAATTTTGGGGTTTAGATATGATGATCTGATATAGGAAACCAAGTACATTAGCTCTTTCTGGAGAGATTTTCATGTTACCTTTATATTTTTTCTACTATTGATGAAAAGTTGCAGGAAAAAAGAATGTGTGTGTGTGAGTTTTGAAGCTAATGAATCAGAGGGAAAAAGACCAACTTGGATTTGTCCTAATTTCAAACTTAGGGCAGGTCTACTTGCCTGCCCTTTTCGACGGCCCATTCTGTAAGTTCCTCATCTTCAAAGTGTCTGAGGAAGTGGGATTTTCTCCCACAAAAGCTCATGCGATAAATAAATTTCTTAGTCTTTAAAAGTGCCACAAGACTCCCTGTTTGGAGATATGCAAGTTACTTAAAATAACTTATGTGTCTGGATTCCCACCTCCCTACTCCTGGCACCATCCACTGTGCTGAATCAAAGGGAGGGGCCCCCTTTTGACTCAGTGCTAGCCCAGTTGCTGGGGTGGTGATTAGAGTTTGACTTCTTGATCAGCTGAGAGAGTTCACAGACCTGATCAATCGATTAAGAAGTTCAAACTGACGGCAGCAAATTCACCATCATCAATGAAGACTAGCCCATAGTGCCCGATTCAGGAAGTAAACAGATATGAAAAATGACATCAAATAACACATTTTTAGGATTCTCTATGAAGTTATATAATGATATTTGATGTACCTCTGATACCTGCACTATGCCTTCTGGAAGCAATGGTATCATTTATCTCTCATTCTCCTGAGCACCAAATGCTAGTTAACAGTCTTAAGCAACAGTACTTAAAGTATGGTATATTGATCACCAGAGGGGTATGGAGTCCTTGTGGTGATCTGCAAAATTAAGAATTTGGCAAATTGGACAGTCGGGATGGGGAGATACAGCAGGTTCTTGAGAGGTTTCCCTTTCTAACAAAGTGGTCTGAAGAATGTAAACAACAGGAAAACCATTGATTGACAGCATGGACCTATGAGCATGTGAGTTTCCACTCATCATGTGTCCTGACCCCAAATGTAAATTTGAATTCTTTTCACCACAGTTATAGACACAGCATCTTTAATCTTCTCTCTTGCATTTTTAACAGTAATCCTTATCTCAGTGAGTATGAAGAAAGAAAACACTCTGTACTTTTCCATTGCATGCAACTATCTAAATATTGATAATAATGACAGGATACATTAATTGCATGTCTTTCAGTGACTTCATCTGATTGAAGACTCAAATGCCTATAATAGATGATTGTGGTTTGTTTGTGCAGCAGATCAGCATAGGAAATTTCTTATATGCAACAACTTCCCTGATAATGTACTTGAGTTAACAAAGCCATGAGAGTTTCTTTTTTGAGGGAGTGAGTAACTGAGGTGATTAGTAACTGATTTTAGAGGTGTGTTTACTGTCAAGTCATCAGTTCAACGCCCACCATGTTTGTTAATGATGCATGTTTGGATGAAGTGATTGTTTAGGTAACTATGCTGAATGATCACGGCCTTGGTTCAGGTCTGTGTTCCCCCAACCATCACACTAGTTGCTGAAATGGTTACCAAGGGTACTAATTGACAGCAAGGATACTGATGAATGGAGTGGAATGTCCTATACCCCGGGCTCTATCTAAACAGACTTCCACAGCTATGCTCATCACTACAGTATTGTCAATACTGATCACTTCCTTTGAAGATCAAGCACATTCACAAACATGAACCTGGAAAATAAAAATAACAACATAAAATAATATCAAGATGCCCCTGCTCTTTTACAGAAATCCAAAATGGATAAAGGGGGTGGGAGCAGAGGGAAAAAACAACATTGCCTCTGTATGTCTGCCATGTTATCAATGTACCAAGCAATGCCAATTAAGGTGATACTGTAATATCTCTACAAACTGCGCTGTGTTTTGGAAGTGTATATTTTTCCTTTCTCCTCCCACTATCATCTTTGAAGTAGAAGATGGAGAATGAAATAGGACCTTGTCCGGGCAGCAGTGTGAATTTATAATTCATTCCACAATTTTGAGAACAAGCTTGCCAAATCCTGGCTACCTTTATGCATAAAGTGCAAAAACATACTTTTTGCAAAGTACAATATTTATTTTGGTCCTCATAAGTAGCCGTGTTTTGACAACCAAACCTAACCTCTGTTCTGTTTTCTGTCACATTAGATATAATGACAACTAGTAAAATCGATCAATCCACACTGATATTTCAGAATTCATATTCTAAAGTAAAAAATTCAACAATTGTTTTTGAAGAAGTTATGGGGTCTAAGTTGTGCAATTTAGCAGCATTATCAGGTAGAACAGTAATCTTGTCCTGTGGGAACCTTAAGGAGGAATCATACCCTCTCCAAGTCACTCTGTGAGGGGACTATGAAAACTGCATCCCTATTTACTATAAATTGCTTACACTGCTTTACCACATATATTCATGAAAGCAATTTTTAAGGATGTGTGTTTTGAATATTGGTAGAACGCTTTCTACATGATGTTTAATTGTGGATATAATTCAGTAAAGAACATAACCAGAGGCGTGTGTGCTTTATTGAATGAGGGCTTAAATGATGTGACTTAAATGATCACTCACAGTTGAACCACTCAGTTTGAATACAGAATTATCAGTGAGTGGTCCCTAGATTAAATAATTTTTTTTTTAAAAAAGGTGTTATCAAATCCTTTAAGATAGTGCATATATTTGCCAAAAAAAATTTCTTGGACACTAGGAAAAAAGTTGTAATTTATGAGATAAATTGTTTGTCATAGATGGTCTTTTCTCTATCATTAATGAAGAAAATGTGAACAAACTTATGTGTAAACCTTCTTTCACTGTATTTTAATATGCATTTAATTCATTCATTTCAACTTCTGTAGGGTGTCTGTCCCTTAATCTAAGAGTTTTTACAATTAATAATGCCAAAACTAATACACCACAAGTGCTATAGAAAACCACAACAATAATTCTCTTTAATAATAGTAGGATTCAAAAAGGATTGGATATAAATCTTCATGCTTCAGGGCATAAGGCAATTTCAAGGTCTTCAGGGCAGGTACAATCTATTTTAAGTTTGTACTGTGCCTATCACAATATAGCTAAGTTCTTAGCTGATCTCTAGGCACTACCTTAATAAACACCATAAATACATAATAATTTATTAGAAAACTTCCCATATGAATCAGTTATCACACATTTACCTACTTCGGGGGTTTGTCACAGTCCAGTCAACTATTTGGTACTATCAACTGCTGAAGATAAGATACTGGACTATAGAAAGAACTGGAGTAATACAGCATGTCACTTCCTACGCTTTGCAGTGTACCCTGAAGCTTACAGCAGCATACTTCTGATGCTTACAACTCTATTATGGAGTCAATAGATGGTGTCATTTTAGATTACAAATTCCGAATGGATATGCATGCTGTGAATGTAATATCTTTCTTCTTCTCAATAGAGAAAAGACTTAACAACAGTCATTAGTCTGTTCAGCAATCTATTGAAAATTGTTGAGCTGTTTGCTCCTTATCATTGAATAGACAACTGCTTAAAATGGCTTCAGAAATGCTATGGACTTGATCCTTTATAGTTTCTCTTACAAAAGTGAAGAAAAAGCTAATCACGTCACTTTCCTTGGATGACAAACAGTCAAAGTAATAAAGATATCAGGTCATAATTCAGAGCACAATAAATGGGAGGAATAAGTAATGGTACACTTCCAAGCTGCACACCCCCATAATACCAAAATGCAACAACTCTTACAGCAGACTGCAAAGATCTTCACGGGATTGTCTCTGCTCTTTTTTTGCATTTTTTATCGGCACTGAAATAATTTTTAAAAGAGTTGACATTTACATTATCCATTATGCTTCAGAGTGAGATAAATGCAAGCACAAGATAGCAGATGCCATAAAAAAATAGCTGCTCAAGTTCCTGCCAGACAAATCTATTCGACTGTTTGCTACAAAGAGGTGTTAAATTCCCTGTCATATGCCTATGTAGTCAAGTTCCAAAGGAGTAGTCTATTGCAGAAAAATAACAGAGTCCTGTAGCACTTTAATAGTCTTAAAATCCACTCAGGTGAATGTCAAGGTTTACTTTTCATCCATTACCTTTAATGATGTTTATGCTAGCACTTTAAGTGGAGTAGTCAGAAAAGGTGTTATGATCATGTGTGTTGTTATGGAAGTAGAACACAGACTTGTTTTAATTGTGTGCTGCAAAAATGGGTAATAACAAAGGCCCTCACCCTATTTTCTATTTAGCCACTACAGCTTCCCCTTTACCAAACACATTAGCAAAATAGGTCCTCATTCAAGTTCAGAGTTTATTTTCTGTCCTGTTCTTCAGCGGTGGCTGTTCCATAACAGAGATGCGGTATAAGACTATAGATGATGGTAAATGATGCGAGATGTGAGGAGTTTCAGTGTGTGTAAGAGGTTAAAGGGGAGGGGAAGTATCAGAAGTGGCTTGAAAAAAAATGGCTTTACAGATGTATATTAATAGAAATAAGATGGAAAATGTCTGGCATTTTCTCTTTTTATCTCAATTTTCGTTGCTGTCATTCCCCATTTATTTCACCAAAGGCTGCACTGGCTTGTAACTTACATTTTATATTAAAAGAAAACAAGAGAGGCACCATTAAGGGGCTCCCAATGTACTTTTTAATAAGGAAAAAAAATTATAGAAAGCTCAACAGCGCATGAAGGCTGTTGAAGCTTGTAGCTCTGACAGTGCTGGTGGGAAAGTCTGAAACAGCAGGGAGGAAAGTAGCAGCCAGGAAACCTAATAAAGTATTCCAAACAGTATCATAACCCCCGTCCCTTTTTAATAATATATTGTGATTTGTTTGTTTCTTAGGGCTATGTGCATTAGAAAGCAGTCTCTGCAGCTGCCAGCTTACAGAAACTTCTAAAGACTTCCTTATCACACAGCCATAGAGGTTTTTCCATATAATAATTGCATAATACTGTTAAGAACAGCATAATACCACTTTAGGCATTGAATTGGCCACCCACAATTTTTCTTTTCCTTATGATGCCACAGATTCCACCCACTCAGGCAATTGGGGTCATGGGAATGACCTCAGGAGGTGCAATGAGATGCACAGTGCATCTCTTGAATTCCTGTGGTATGGTAGATTATTTCCTGTTGGGCTGATTGGTGTGCCATTCTCCGATACCTACAATCCACAGCACATGACTTATTGTGACTTTTAAGCCATGGTCTGTGCTGGAAAACGAGAGCTACAGCAAGGGCCACTCAGAGGATTTCTGGCTGGCTAAGGGCTTCCAGAGTATCACTGGTAATTCAGCTGTTCTTTCAAAGGGGCCAGCATATGTTCCCCTCTGTGTCCAGCTATCTGTGCTTCTAGGCACAGAAATAGGGCTGGGAAGCATGTCCACTTCTTGCCTGTCTCTTTTTACAGAGCTAGAGTTTCTGGAGCGCTAGTGGGAGTAGTAACTATGTACAAAAAGAGAGGATAGCCAGGTCTGTGATGTCTAGCCATTTGGATGCCTGGTATTTGCTCCTCAGGAAGGTACTTATGCACTATTATCAAGCCACCTCTCATTCTTTTTTTGATAAGCTAAAGAGATTGAGCTCTCTAAGGGCCTGTCTATGTGGAAACATAAGGTGTGGCAAGCCAGGATCTAAATCCGCAGTGCACTAGCTTGCCATGCATTAACTGGTCATGCAGACTATGCCTGCTGTTTCAAGCAGCAGTAGATCAAAATGCGTTGTGTGAATGGGCCCAGTGTATCAAGCAGTCCTATGCACAGACCATCCTTTCCTCATTTTCTCCCACAAAAGCTCATGCGATAAATAAATCTGTTAGTCTTAAAGTGCCACAGGGCTCTGTTATTTTTCTACAGTAGACTAAAATGGCTACCCCTTTGGAACTCATTTACCACTCTGTCATTCAATCCATGAGCCACAGATTTGACTCGTAATCAGGAAGAGAAACCATGGGTGGAGGGGAGAGGGGCAGGGAAACTGGGATTGGGTGAAGAGCTGAGGGGTATGGCTGGGGAAGTAAACTGGGAATAAGAGCCAAAGGGGTAAGAGGGACATAGATGAGGGAGAGACAGATCCAGGGGAGAGTCGGAATGCAGTGGGAGGAGTGGGAGTGGCTTGACAAAGAGAGAGACAAGAAGCTGAGGGAGAGGGAGGCAATGAGACTGCATAAGGAGCCCATGAAAGGAGACTAGAGACAGTGGGGATGGGTAGTGTGGTGCTAGAAGGCAATTGGAGGTCCAGGTCTGAGGAGATGAAGACCAGATGAGGATCCAGGAGAAGGCGAACTGGAAGTGTCTCAGCAAGAATCTGGGACGTTAGTGGAGGGGACTGGCAATGTCTGGACAAGGAGACTGGGAATGGAATTCCAATGGTGTGAAACTAGGGTTTTTGTTTTGTTTTTTTTTTTTTTGTTTCGGGAGGGGGCGGGCGGGCAAGGAGGTTGCAACTAGTATAACTAACAAATTTATTTTTCTTCAGCTGCCAGCTTACGGAAACTGAGACTTCCTTATCATGCAGCCATAGAGGGTTTTCCATATTAATAATTGCATAATACTGTTAATGGCCTAATACCAATCTAGGCATTAAATTAGCCACCTACAATTTTTTCTTTTCTCATGAGTGGAGTCGCAGATTCCATCCTCTCTGTCAATTGGGGTCATGGAAATCAGGAGCATTGCTCCTATATATATATATATATATATATATATATATATATATAGGGGGCACAGGCCTCAACTCTCCCCTGCCAGGCACAGTGCCTGGTCTCTGCACACCCAGTCTGGTGCTGCTCTGGACTCCTCAGGGCCCTATGTGCCCCAGGCCCCGCACAGCTGGTTTTTGGTTGCCCCTCCACCCTGCTGGCCCAGCCCTGGTCCCCACATGGCTGGCTCCCAGTGGGTCCCCCATCCTTTCCCCATGCACCCAAGCCTCTTCCCTGTCACTTACACCCGTGCCCAGCTCCTGAGGCCCTCCTCCATTCAGCAGAGTACTTACCTGTGCTGGAGCAGGGGAAGCTACAGTGTTTACATTTCCCACCCTGGGCCATGTGCATGGGAGCACAGCAGAGCAGGAGATTTAAAGTGCCTCGGGGCACTCCTTGTCACATTCGGGGCCTGTGTCCTGAGTGCTCAATGGCAGGACACCACCGATGGAATGACCTCAGGAGGTGCAATGAGATGCACAGTGGTGGATTATTTCCTGTTGGGCTGATATTCATTCAGACAGACTAGTACAGTGACATTGATTCAGTATTGTCAGTACTGAATCCCAGGTAACAGCAGAGGCCTTGAACCTGTGCCTGACCTCTTTGGTCAAATAGGGCCATGCACATGTAATTTACCTTCTGACCCACCCTTCTTTGTATGTATGTATTTGCAGCTAACATGCCACGTTTTCCATTTCATGCATCTGATGAAGTGGAATTACACTCAATAAAGCGTAAGTAATAGATACATTTGTTAGTTTTTAAATGTGCCACAGAACTCCTTTGTTTTGGTTATGCTGGAATAGACTATCATGGCTACCCCTCTGGAATTTGTGACTAGGATGAGATGCCTGAGGAATCAAGACTGGAATTGGCTAGGTGAGAAGAAAGGGACTGGGATGGGGAAATGGAAAAAACAGGACTGGGTGGGAGGTAGATCAAGTCAGGCTGAAGATTCTGTGTCCACTATAGCCACACTCCCTTCCAAAGTCTCCAAAGATTCCTGAGTTTTGCTATTCCTCATCTGTCAGCAAAAATCCACTGGTAAAATGGCCTATCCCCCTTCTAGTGCTGGTCTACAAAGAGAATGTCAATCGGCTACAGGTATCAGCTGCTCCATTAGGTCACGCAGGTGTGTGTGGTGGATCTAAAGGTTCCAGCCCTGATGTTGATCCATATGGGTGTCAATATGATGACTTATGACAGACTTTTTGTTTCTTTTTTTTTCTATAAACCTAGGAAATTAAATCTAAAAATATGTGGTTAAAAACATTATTAAGGTTGCAAAGCTAAGCACTTGAAAGTTAGGAAAGACCACAGTTAAGATCGCCTATGCAACCTTAATGAAAAGATTTAAACATGTAGAAATGGAAGGGACCACGAAAGGGTCAGCCAGCTTAAGCATATTCATTTTGATACATCTTTATATATGTGATCACTTACTTTTTTTTCTTTTTTTTTTTTTTTGCACTGGACCCCTGCTTCATTCAGTGCACAGGATGGACCTGCTCTGGATATGATACAGGGTTGTTTATAAAAGATGACTGTTATTGCTAGAACTCCAGCTTCATTTGTTGCCAAAGTTGGAAGGTTTCTAGTGAATGAGGCAGGTGATTGCAAGGAGAGAAAGGACTGTCTGACGCTTAAGGCAGTTTACTACTGCTCTGGATAATTAGGGTATGTCTACACTCCAGTTAAACATTCACAGCTGATCTGTGTCAGCTGACCTGGGCTCCTGGTGTTCAGACTGCAGGACTGTAAAACTGTGCTGAAGTTTGGGCTTGGGCTGCAGCCCAGACTATAGGGACTAGGACACTGACAGACCTGGTGCCAGCTTATGCCAAGGCTCTAGGTTTCACTGAAGACTGACAAATCTATAGCTGGAAACCAGTCTGGCTCACCTGTGTTTTAGTATTATTAAAAATAGATATTAGAGTTACAAGAGTGTATTTAGTGTTTAGATTTTTGGGAATCTTTGTAGGATTCTGCATATATTAATTCCACTTATAATATTTGTATTCTGTGGTATAAAGTTTGCTCTATGGCGATAAAAACATTTGCTAGGTCTGTAAATCCTCCACAGTCAGGGGCAAAGCATCACCAGGTGTGAAATGCTAGTTTACCATAGGAAGTGTTATCTACAGTCATCAGATAAGTCATTGTGGACAAAAGAATGTGATTGCTTCCCCCATGTCTCTGAAGAGGGTAGGTGCCAAAGCCCTCATCCCATTACAGCTCAAACACTAGGGGGAAGGGAATAAAAATGTACGTACAAGAAAAATTATCTGTATGCTGCTGAACTCTGAGGCCTAAAGGTTTCTAAGCAAAAGCATGGGATCCTCATCTAGTTAGCTTTGGTTAGCCTTAAAGGAGATATAGAGTTTGCTTATTATAGAGGTTTCTATTATCTTTTGAAGGCTAAGATTAACTCATTTGTGTGTGATTATCTGCTTTAAACTGGGTTTAGATAAGGGTATATTAAGGGTATTTGTAATAGCTTTACGCACAGAGTAAGTTTAGCTTAGAGTAAGTATAGGTCCAAGCCTGAACCAACCTTCAAAGGTCGTTTCTGCCCAGCAACAACTCACTTGGACCCATGCCAAGAACTTGGACATCACAATAGTCTGCAAAAGCTCTGCAAACTCAGTTGCAAAGAGCTCCTCTGCAAAAGGTGTGAAAACAAAGGTGGGGGCATGAGGGACTTAATCCCTATAAAAGTCAGCCTGGGACCCCCAAGTGGGGAACAGAGGCAGAACAGTGTCAAGACGCCCCGATACCTGGGCTTGCCCTTGTGTTGAAAGCAAGTGGGGACTGTTCAAAGCCAGGCTCAGTGGTCTCAAGACGCCCCGCAGCTTACGCTGCAATAGCCAGTGGGGTCCACTGTAGCTAGGGTAGAAGAGTCAGCACTTGCTTTCGACACAAGGGCAAGCCCAGGTATCGGGGTGTCTTGAGACTGTTCTGCCTCTGTTCCCCACTTGGGGGTCCGGGGCTGACTTTTATAGGGATTAAGTCCCTCATGTCCCCACCTTTGTTTTCACACCTTTTGCAGAGGAGCTCTTTGCAACTGAGTTTGCAGAGCTTTTGCAGACTATTGTGACGTCCGAGTTCTTGGCATGGGTCCAAGTGAGTTGTTGCTGGGCAGAAACGACCTTTGAAGGTTGGTTCAGGCTTGGACCTATACTTACTCTAAGCTAAACTTACTCTGTGCGTAAAGCTATTACAAATACCCTTAATATACCCTTATCTAAACCCACTTTCTACATAAACTTGTAAATAACTTTCTTTTCCCTAGTTAATCTTTAGATAGTTTATTATAGGATTGGCTACAAGCATTGTCTTTGCTTGGAGATCTGAGTTGCAGACAAGTGCAAGCCCAGCCAGACTTAAGTTGGCTATCTCTGGGCTACTTTCTCGACCCCTGTGCTTGTGCGCCTACGACCAAGGATTGTCATCAGCTTCCCCGGGGTACAAGGTCAGCAGCAGCCCCACCAAGCCCTTGCTATCTAGGTCCTCCACCAGGTCAGATGAGTCCTCAGAATAACCGGGCTCCTCCCCAGCCTCTCCATGCGGCAGCAGGCAGGAGATATCCTTCCCCTTCAGTGACTGCCTCCTATCTGAGCTGTAAGGCCTTCCTTTTATACTTCAATTCCTGTCTGGACTCCACCCCTTTGCTTCCAGTGTGGCTCCTCTGGATCTGCCCTCCCAGGGCTGAGTGGCAATCTCTTCCTGTCTGTCTTGGAGGTAGGCCACACCCCCTTGCTATAGGTCTCTTTGTTGAAACCTCCAAGAAAACTTACTGGAGATGTGCCCTTCTAAACGGTCTATACAAGGCTTTACATTCATCTTTGGATTTTTACTGAATATGGAAACCTTTGCTGAATTCTTTTTCCAGATAGATTAGAAGAGTTGCTGAATCAGGCATGGAAGACTGTATGGGAACTTTCACATAACACATTGTACAGCTTTTTATAGCTATAAAGTTGTTCTGTATCAAGAGGATAGAAGGGTAAGAGGTTTGGAGGAAGAGAAACTAATGGGAAATTATTTTACATAATCCCAGTTCAAAAAGTATTCAACCTTTAGGCAACACTGGAAATGGTACATTTTAACAGGATATTTCCTGCTCAGTTTACTTGGCTAACATTTTTAAAAATAAAAACCTTCAACTGAAATTCAAATAAGATAAATTGAAAATGCTTTCCCTGATTGAGTCCAATATCTTCAAATCCACAGAACAAATCTGCCTTCAGTCAGAAACTGCTAACATGATAAGACAAAACAAAAAGCACTCATTTAATATTAAAGAATGCGATATATAATATGATCAACATCTAGCTATACAAATAGCCAGAGGTGAAAGCAAAAATCTTAACTTTGCATTTAAAAATACCCCTACTTTATTACAAATATTCAGAAGCAATGTAAGAATTGCAATCTCTCAAATATGTTCAGAATGAAAGAACTGAGCAAATCCATCCTCTGCCTGAAAAGTTCTTTTCTTGTTGTTTATTATTTGTGTTACCATAGCACTAGGGACACAAATCATGGAACATGGCCACTTTGTGCTAGGAACTGTACAAACAGAATTAAATGACATCTCTTGCCTCAAAGTTTTAAAAGTCTCAATAACAATAATAAGGGAGAAGCTAAGAAGAGGAAGCAAATGAGAAAGAATTGCAGTCTTCTTATACTCACCCCCGTGCAGGAAGTGACATCATTTGGTAGACTAGAGGTTGAGCAGTGCAGAAGAAGATGTGACACCCTATATAAAGTTGTCACAAAATCTCCTGTTTAAAAAGAATAACATAGTAAGTAGAACTAGAGGGATCCTGCTGAAAGATGGTATATATCTGGCACTTCTAGCTAATCAGATACAAAATATATTCTATAGGTATAATTGAATTCTGAAAGAAGTACTTACTTTGGTACAAAATACTCTGAAGCTGCATTTTCATTACTGGAATTAATCTAGCTGAAATCTGTACAAGCTCTTCTAAATTCCCCCAAAGAGTATCATATTTTTAAAAATAGATTTGACAGACATACTATGGGTCATTAAGTATTTAAACAGAGATAGCACCTTGAAACATAATTACCCAATGGCATGAATGAATGAAAGAAAGGTCTAGATGCTATAATAAAATAGGATCTGTTTGAAATGCTATACCCTTGGCTCAAGTGCTTAAGGAAGCCTGATCTTTCCAAGAAAAGAGATGAGCATTATTGCAAAGTGGAAATGAAATACTTCCATTGAGAACATGGCTTTAAAGATATCAATTGTCTAAGCTGCTTCACAACACTTTAAAACCTAAGACTGACACTTGAGGCATTTTAGTTAGGTATTTAAAATTAATTCTTAATGTCTGAAAACTGCTTCAATATTTTACATTCAAAGACATGACTGTTCCTCAAAGGATTTTATATAATGATTATGGTGATATTTTTCAAAAGCACCTTAATTCAGGCTCCTAAGTCTTAGGGTACGCCTACACTTAGAAATTAAGTCCACTTAAGGAGGCTTAAAATAACTTAATTTACTCCACGTCTACACTGGGCTTTCCTCAATTCAACTTAAGCTGCTCCTTAAGTCAAATTAAGGAAAAGTTAGTTCGAATTAATAACACCTGGTTTTAATTCGAACTAGTGCTTAAGTCAACTTTATTACATGGACTTAAGCGAATGGAGATGCAGAGTGGTGCCTAGTTGGACTTTTTTAAGTTGACTTAAAACGTTAAGTCGACTTAATAAGGCAAAAAAGGGGACACGTCTACACTTGAAAAGTTAAGTCGACTTTTGTTAAGTTGACTTAATAAGGTCCACTTTAAGTCTACTTAAAGTCAACCTTACTAAGTCAACTTCATAAAGTCAACCTAACTTTTCAAGTGTAGACATAGCCGTGGAGAGCAGTGAGCAAAGGAATAACTATTTCCATATGATTTTTTTTTTTAATGTTCCTGTCCTTAAACTGAGGAGATTACAAATAGGGCCCTACCAAATTCATTTTCTATTTTTGTCAATTTCATGGTCATAGGAAGTTAAAAACAATAAATTTCATGGTTGCAGATATTTAAATCTGAAATTTCACAGTGTTGTTACTGTGGGGGTCCCAACCCAAAAGGGGATTTGCGGGGGAGGTGGGCTTTAAAAAGCTGTTGCAGGTAGCAAAAACAATGAGAGTCCTGTGGCACCTTAGACTAACAAATTTTTTCAGGCATAAGTTTTTGTGGGCTGCACAGTTAACTAGTTTCCACTTCATGCATCTGAGGAAGTGGGTTGTGGGTTGCATCCCATGAAAGCTTATGCCTGAAGAAATTCCTTAGTCTTTAAGGCGCCACAGGGCTTTTGTTGTTTTTTGCTGTACACAGACCAACAGGGCTATCCCTCTGGAACTTGTTGTAGGTAGCTTGTGATAGTGTCACCTTTACTTCTGTGCTGCTCCCTTCAGAGCTGGGTGGCCAGATGGTAGGTGCTGGCCAGCAGACAGTTCTGAAACAATGCTCCACCAGCAGCAATGTGGAAGAGTGGCAGTATCACGTCATGCCTCCCTCAGGTCTGTGCTGTTCTTGGCAGTGGTGCAGCCTTCAGAAATGGGCTTCCAGCTTGCAGCCAGGGGAGATTCCTTCAGGTAGGTCTGACCCAGCCCAGACAGCGGCCCATGCAGGAGAAGAGGAAATCCTGTCCCTCCCCTGCCCATTCAGCAATAGTAGCAGGAACCTGGCACACAGTAGGATCCCTAGGCTGGGACACCCCCAGTCCTGCCACTCCCTGGTTCCAGGCCCAACACTTGGAAGTTAAAGGGGCTTTGGGCTGGCTGTGTCTGAGGGGGAGGGGGGTGAACAGGGGGGTGAACACAGTGCCTCCCTGACCACGAGGCTCTGGGCAGTCACCTACCCACCCACCTGTAAGACTGGTTTTGGCCCCCACAAGTGATGACCTCCCTACCCGCACTATTCTAACTCTCGCCTCTGCACCACGAGAGCTGTCTTCAGAGCTGGGCTTTCAGCCGGCAGCTACTGCTCTCCAGCTGCCCAGCTCTGTGACATCTGGTCTCCCCTAACATGGCCAGATTTCATGGGGAAGCCCAGATATCATGGGGGAGATCAGATTTCATGGTCCGTGATGTGTTTTACCCAACTATGAATTTGGTAGGGTCCTAGTGATAAACTATGTGGCCTTTCATTTCAAACATGCACCTCTCTTTCAACATTCAGAAAATTCAGAAAATAGCGGACATTTGGAATGTCTCTGGCTCCTTTGCACTCTCTACTTTCTAAAATTAAGTAAGAATAGGGTAACCTTAGAACTGCAGGAGGATGAGTGAAGGTCCCTGGAACATGGGCAGTGTCAGGGCAGGCTTCCCAGTACTGTTCTATAAATGTGCCTTATCCCTGACTTGAAAGGACTACTCTAGAATGAGTGGCTAGTTCTGTGTAGAGTTCTGCTCTGATTTTGGGGGCAGAGTGGGGGGGGGGGGAGACAAAACCAAAAAATAAATTGTATGATAGTTTTTGTAATTATCACACCTTGTCTACCAGAGAAGTGATCATCTATCTTACTTTACATAGGCTATTGAATGGCTATCATTTAAGTGAAAATCTCCTAGCCATCACCAACCGGTGACCTAGTGACTTTGAGTTTAAATGCTCCATATCCCATTACTTGTCTCCCTATAGCCAATTCTTTACAGTGAAATATTTAAACATTTTCACTATTTTCAGCCCTACTTCCTGCAAGCAGTTCCTGCTGTTCAGGACACCATTTGATTGCTTAAAGTTAAGCATGAATTTAAGTCTCATGGGGTCAAAGTTCAATAGGTGTTTAAATTCTGTCCTGGATTGGAAATATGCTTATACACTGGGGCCTAAATGATGGAAAGTTATTTTTTCCAAGGTTATCATAAATAAGAAAAGAAATTTAATCATAAATGTATTTAAATTCAATATTAACTAATAAAGGCTATGTCTACACTGGCAAGTTAGTTTGAATTAAGGAGGCTTAATTCGAACTAACTAAAGCCATGGCTACACTAGGCTTTAATTAGTTCAAATTAAGGGCTGCCTTAATTCGAACTAAGGGGTTAATTCGAACTAACTAGTTCGAATTAACCAATGTGGCCATATTAATTCGAACTAATTTCTTAGTTCGAATTAACCGGCCATTGAAATGAATGGGGATCGCTAATTTGAACTAAGCAAATGTTTGCTTAGTTCAACGAACATTCCAGTGGGGCCATGCTAGTTCGAATTAAGCTAATTCGAACTAACTAAAATTAGTTAGTTTGAACTAACTAATTCGAACTAATTTTAGCAAGTGTAGACATGCCAATGAATCTTAAGATGAATCTCCATATGCAGATGTTCATGCTTCCACTGAGTGTGTACTCTCTGTCTTTGTCTATTTTAAAGGTTTATTATATTTGAAAAAGATCTTTGATGCAGTCAGTGGGGAGGCTGCTGTATTATACTTTTGAAATGTCTTTTTACTCATTATAGAGCAGATTTAATTATATTTTTCTGTAGTAGTAGTATAGTTACAGATGGTTTTTGCTACTGATTGGGACATCAGAAATAATGTGATTAAACATTATGACAGTTTCCATGGCTTATAGGTTACCACAGTTGCATTCTCTCTATAAACTAATTTTGAGAACAAATGTTTCTGTTCAAAACCTTTTACAGTGGAAATGTTTCAAAGGTAAAAGAAAAAACTTAATCATTAGGCATTTTTTCTAAATCCTATGAAGGAACGAGAACATTTTCCATGGAAATATGGTCAGTCACTGAAATGTCAAAGAAGCTCTCACTGTAGAACATTTGATTAGTGTACATTTCAAATGCTTTCCATATACTAACTTACAATCTGAGTTAAATGGCAATATTTATTTATATAACTATAGTGACCCTCAGAGTGCAGAAGATATGCTTTTTAACTGTATGGTTTACTTGTATGCAAGAACATTGAATGACTGTATTATATTTAATTAAAAGCAATAGTTGGCCTACCCAGATGTTAAAAGGGCTTGATCTGATGTCAACACGCTGTTCAGATGAATAGGAGAGGCCACCTGCTAGCTCCACTTTGGGCTTTGTGGATGATTTGCATTCCTGTGGCCTGTTGCTCTGCACGATCACTCTCAGCACTTTATAGTCCCATGAACTGTTTAATATCATAGATGCCTTCCAGTCATGCTGGCTATCTTTTCTATTAACATTTATGCAAAGAACGACTGGCCACTCACATGATTTCCATGGATAAGGTATGATGTTTTTATTTAATTTGTACCACATCAAAGAGGAGGAATTACTTTTATACTAGCTGGACTAAGATTAAATATGGCTCCATTCTTTCCTACGATTGTTAACAAACACCTTCCTTCTAAAAGATGATTCTCATCATTTGCATTCGTAGTGTAATACAACTCAGACTGAAAGTGGCATCCATGCAAAAAAAGAATATTTCAACTGATGGGTTTTTTTGTTGTTGTTTTTTAAAGTATGTACCATCGGGATAGTTAGCCTAAATGTGTGCGTTGATAAATTCAAAGTATGGATGCTGTCAGAATGTTCTTGCCATTTAAGGCCCATGCAGTTTTGATCTATGTCAGTCTTCCAAGAATTACAAACATTTGTGATAAGGGAGAAGCAAGAAAAATTGTAGAGGCAGAAAAAAAAATACAGTCATGGCAATATTACCTCCTATATGACTCAGGGCTTTGCCTCTCCTGAAATACCAATACTGGAGACAAAGGGAAGCAAAAAGAGCAGGAATGGACAGGGAGGGGGGAAAGTTAAGACTCTATTTCCCCTTCATGCTGGCCTGTGGAACTGCCTGGGTACACCTAAAAGCTGGTTTAGTCAGTGGAGTACACGTAGCTCAAGGAGAAGCTATATATTTGTTGGAAAATTGGAGGCCATGAGGTTGGCAGCCAATTCGAGTTTAATGGGAAGTACAATTTATATCTGATAGAACCTACATCATTTCACCATCATAACTATGTGTTAACTGCCATTATATCGAAGTATATGAAGTATTAAATAAGTCCCAAGTGCCAAGTAAATGCTAAAGCAAGGCTGGGACATTTCTCCTGGGGCCTGTGGGAACCATCTCTAGTTAACTATATGTGCATAAAAAGGAAATTGCAAGTGTTTTCCTCTAGTAAGAAGCTGCTAAAGAAAATGAGGAAAAATTTGTTGCGTGCTCTCTGTTTTTGTGCCTTCTACATATAGGTTTGCAAGCCTACAACTGAATTATGTGAACTGGGTCTGACAGCTTTATTGAACCTCTGGTTTCAGTTGGTCACAACAGCAATTTGCTCCAGGTTGAAATATTGAGCCAGGTCCTTGAACCCATTCTCTTTGCTTTGCAGTAATCCAGTGATGCAAAGAGGCTGAAAAGCTAGCTGGTCCACGCAGATAAAGAATCCCCAGGGGTGCATGAATCCCCAGGTGCTGTGGACTGTGAAACTCGGTGAGATCCCACTTATGGTACTTGAAAGGTGGTGTAGTTTTGCAGGAAAAGGAAACATTACCAGAGCATCCCTGATCCTTGTCATTTGGACAGCCTGGCATAATTTAGGACAGTCCTCAACAGCCCTAAATTATGACAGAGCCGAGATGACTTCTGCTAAATCTCAAGGACCAATAGGAATAATTTAAAGCCCCCTTGCCTGCCTACTCTTGGCACAGCTGATGAAGTAATCAGCTGCAGCCTTAAATAAGGGATATAAATACGAGAAAGTAGCATTATCAGTAAATAATACATTTTATTAAAACATGACAGCATAATTTTTAAAACACTGGATTTTTTTTGTCCATTTGCCTGTATCTATAGCATCTCTTGCACAAATGTGATCAAGACACAGTAATGAGATGGCTTTGTTTTGTTTCTGCATTAACAGTATATTGAATCGAGCAATGAAACCTGTATGCCATTGGGTATTATGGGACTTGTAGGGCCTGGGATATCCGGCATCTTGTTCTTCTCTCCTTATCTTTACCTATTTTTAAGTGGTGCATTAACCAACTGCAAGTGTGTCAGTTTCAGTGATATAAAGAACTGTTCTTTGTTTACTGTAATTATGTCTTCGGTTGGTTGGTTGCTATTGACCAGCTGTGGCTTGAGTGATTAAACATCTTAAAATATGAACTGTGATCTCTCCAAAGTATGTATTGTGCCTTAAACATGGAGAAACAATCAGACACATAGACCTAACTGATAGGTAGACCTACATGTAGCTCTGTCTACTGGCTTTGGTTTCAGGGGCCTCAGTTCAAGGAAAAGGGATATGTGGAGAATTTTTAAAAGCAGACAACATCAACCCTGGTGTGTACGGCATGCATTCTCCACATGCACTCTCCATCCTTCAAGAAGCTCTCTACAGTTACAGAGACCTGTACCTAGGGAGAGTGCAGGATTGGGACTGGACTGGGGGACACATGCCTCATCCCCACTCCCAACAGCCATAGACAGAATTTAAACTCCCTAGGCTTATATTAACTTTCCTAAAGAGCTGCCTCCATGCTGTGGGGTCACCCCTAAAGGACGGTCTATGATAGCTGCATGGTCCAGGCCTCTGACAAATCAACTGAGGTCCTTGAATGTTTTGTGGGACCTGAGGGCTCTGGTGATAAAGCCCATCGCTTATTTCAGAGAGGAGTAAACCCAGCCTCAGCAACATTTTGATATGAGAAAACCCTGCAAGATGGATTTTTTATTATGGGGGGGACTCTGTGTCATCCCACTGCACATTACCAAAAACCAGCTGCCCCCTGAAAGATGCTTGAGTTGTGACCTTCACCATTTTTATGCTCACAAACAAGAAGTTAAGTAATCAGCCCAGTTCAGAACAAATGATTAGGGTACTGAAGCATATGAGGACTGGACGAGGGGACACATGCCTCACCTCATACTCTCAACAGCCATAGAAAGAATTTAAACTAGGAGGGTGGTGAAGCACTATAAGGGGTTACCTAGGGAGGTGGTGAAATCTCTATCCTTAGAGGTTTTTAAGACCTGGTTTGACAAACTCTGGCTGGGATGATTTGATGGGACTGGGCCCTCGTTGGGGGGGGGGGGGGGGGGGATGGGCTCCTGAGGTTCCTTTCAACCCTAACCTTCTATGCTAATGAAGAGGATCTGTCATTGATAGTCACTTGGTAAATCAGGCAAACAATGTGTATTTTAATATGACTAAATGGTATACATGTAGGAACAAAGAATTTTGGCCATACTTGCAGGATTCAGACTGGTATCCTGGAAAACAGTGTCTCTGAAAAAGATTTGGGTGGATCAGCTGAACATGAGCTTCCAATGAGATACTGTGGTAACAGGGCTAATGCGATCCTTGGAACCAAAACAGAAGAATCTCAAGTAGGAGTAAAGAGGTTTTTACCTCTGTGTTTGGCACTGGTGCATCTGCTGCTGAACTACCATTTCTAGTTCTGGTTTCCACAGTCCAAGGAGAAGGTTGGAAAAATTGGAGAGGGTTCAGAGAGGAGTCCTAAGAAAGATTAAAGGATTACAAAATATGCTTTACCATGATAGACTCAAAGGCTATGTCTACATTTGGAAGGTAGGTCGACTTAAGGAGGCTTAAGTCGACCTAAGTTAGTTCCTATTCACACCAGGCTTTCATTAAGTCAACTTAAGAAATTCCTTAAGTCAACTTAATGAAAGCTTAGGTTGACTTAATAAGAACCGCAGGTTAAGTCAACCTAACCCTTAAGTCGACTCCTTAGGTCGACCTAAGCACAGTGTGGATGCTTAAGTCCACTTTATTAGGTTGACCTATGGGCAGTTAGGTCGATTTACTAAGTCCCCGTTCAGGGAAACCACTTTGTTAAGTCAACCTAATAAGGTTGACTATATATCGACTTAAAGTCAACCTGATTAGTGTTTTTGTAGTGTAGACATAGCCAAAGAGCTCAACCTATTTAGTTTAACAAAGAGAAGGTTAAGGGGTGATTTAATTAGCCTATATATGAGGGGTGATTTAATTAGCCTATATATGAGGAAACAAATATTTAATAATTTGCTGTTGATTCTAGCAGAGAAAGATACAACATGATTCAGAGCTGGAAGCTGAAACTACCCAAATTCAGACTGGAAATAAGGCATATTTTTTTAATGTGAGAGTACTTTACAAAGGGCTGAGTTTTGGATTCTCCATTGCTGACAATATGTAAAACAAGATTGCTTTTTCTCTAGCAGATATGCTCTAGGAATTATTTTGGAGGAAGTTCTTGTACAGAAGATCACAATGGTCCCTTCTGGCCTTGGAATCTATGAATGTATTCTTTTTCTTGAAAAACAATTGGAAAAGAAGCCAAAGAAGGAAGGAAATTGGGGTGGGGAGTTGGGGGTTGGAGGGGAAGGAGTATGCTATTACTTTTCCTTCTAATATGAGCTCTGAAAAAACAGAGGTGCTTTCCAGCTTCAGCAAAGAGTCTCTGCTTTGCCAAGCTCAAGATCACTTTCAACCTTCAAGCCTCCTGTATCTTTTTTTTCAAAACCAAGACAATATAGCACCCACTGAATAAAGTTTTCAACACTTGTAAAGGATTGTATTTTTTTTTTGTTGAGAGAACTTGAAATGAGAATTATTCTGAGTGTGTCCTTTTTTCTCTCTGATTTGTTGACAGATTGTCATATGTCTGGCCTTTGCTTTCTCCTCCAAATAACTAATTTTCAACAGAATATGAGGTATTGTTGCACAAAGACATGAGTCCTAACCATGATAGACTCTTAGGAATGTGATGAGTCAGTAATTTCCTACTGTCTATTTTCTCGGAGGTCAACAACATTGAGATGTGGAACATTGTAAACCAATTAGATTGCATTTGCAAATGACTGCAATTAGACTGGTTTAGACTGCTGTTTCTTTCCAGACATCTGACTTCATCTCAAGTGTAGCTTCTTAAATTAGCATTTAAAGAGAGAAGTTCATGAGCATAATAGGGAGATTTCCAGATATTTTCAATAAAGGCATTAAGATATGTAACAATCAGAGACTGACCCAAGCCATGCAACAAGGATCCAAAACACCTGTGATACAACAGGGCTGAGTGTGACTTGTAGGATGTGTCCTTTTTGTGATGGCAGTAAAGTATTTTTTTTCTTTAAGTATGCTTCAGTTTAAAACAAATTTGAAATATATATTTAAAATATTGCTATCATGAAAGAAATATTATTCCTCACCTGTTTGTTTGTGGTTAATCATCAGGTAGAAGAACATTACCTTTTTAGGACTGGATATTTTTCTGCACTTGTATCTAGTAGCATAAGCAGGTATCCTAAATCTGGTATATCTCTGCTTGAAGCATGACTATAGTTATCTACAGTCATGAAGCACCATGTTCTTCAGAGTTAAGAAGGCTTGACAAAGGTTAATAGGCGCTCTGCTCTGCTCATGACTTCTTACAACACAGCCTTTTCTTCATCACACAGTGTGAGGAAGTCCAAGCTATGGTGTTCCAGTTTCTTTGACTGTTTTTGGCTTTCACTTCAGCTAGTATTTAAAGCTGGAAAACTGTTTTAAAGGGCAACGGAATTCACTGTCCTTTAGCGTACTGCTCCCATGTCTGTTTAAGAGGTGTTCCGTACATTTTTGGCAGAAGATATTTCCAACTATTTTGGAACATTTAAATAGTGCAAATTGCAGAACTGGCAGCTGCTGTATGTGCTGTAATTAAAATTTGGGCTTTTTAAGTTATGGCTTATGTACGGTAGTTCACTTCTCATTGGGAGGCCTGTTTCTCTTCTCTCTTTCACCAGTTTGAGTCCAATTAATTGATTTCCACCAGTGTGAGGGGAGAATCAAGCTGAGGATATATATATAGTGGTAAAAATAACCTGTGTTAATTTTTGTAAAAAAAAATGAGACTGATCATTACAATCAGAAGGCTGAATCCTTCCTAGCCTCTAGGTTTAATCCTTTTCCTTCTTCAGTTGGAGGGCATGGGGCAACAGAGGTGGAAGCTGTTTTACACCACCACTGTGGAAAGAAGTGCCTACTCTGACTGGAACTACTGAATTTACCATGCTGTAAGACAACAGATTTCTAATACTCCTGACTGCATCAAATTGTGGTTTTTCAATACAGATGTTTAACTGACTGACTTCCCTGTGGGTTTGAGTACTGAAATAGGATCCCATTTCTAGCAAATTCTATTGTTTCAATTATGGTGCTACAGTTACCATAATCTAAAGGGCAAATTCACACACAAATTATTTGCATTGTTAGATCATATTGGTTCCATTAATTTTGAGCATACCAAAAGAACTGTAAATTCTATACTTAATTCTGAAACAAAAACTTTTTGAAGCTGTAGGTATAGAAATGCATACCGGCATGGAGCAAATGATCAGTAGAAATGTGGTGGTGGTGGTGAGAGGGAGGAGGAATATGTAGATTCCCTTTCCTATTCTACAGTTCATAACGTGAAGTACAGAGTTACATATTATGTCAATGGCAGAGGTTGGGGTTGAGTTAAGAACCTAAGAATCTTGATTATCAATCCCTTATGCTAACCACAAGACCACATTCCTGCTCAGACTTAAGGAAATGGTACAACAAATGCACAGCAGCTCCTTTGTCAGAAATCTTTGTAATTTGCATCGTCTACCAGAGCCACTGTTGTTCTGATAAGACATTTATTGAATTTTGAAAGCCTTCTTTGGGTTGCAATATTGCCTAGGAAGTCTCTGAGTCCTGGTATTGTATGGTAACCAACTCTACCCATATAGAGAATTTACAGCTGCATCAATACATCCATATTTCACACATGCAGTATAGTGAAGACTGGACTTAAGTATACATGAATGTTATGGAAGTCTGAGTAATAAGCATGAGTAATGACTTACATACATATAAATATGAAAACCTTCTACATTTACAAGAGCATTTTCTTTTAGAAAGCTTCTTTATGGGAAACTCACTATCTAACATTCTTATTCACTTATGTGAAAAATGCAACACCTATCTCAGATTTAAAATACACAATTTATACTTGCCCAATCTTTCAACCCCTCTGCAGATAAACCTCACATAGGCAAAATTCCTTCTTTTTTTCATTGTAGGAACTGGCCACATTATTTTAATAATTTTTAAAATTCACATTACAGATTTGGATTAATGCTGTTATATCAGTGCACTTTAGTTGTGTTTATATGCATAAAAAGGATGTGTTTCAGTAAAAATTAACCTGCTCAGCTATTAGAAGTGTCAGTGAGAAACTTCTGGATAGACTCAGGACTTTAGTGTTTAAATACTTCTCCTTTTAAACTGGTTCAAAGGATATTTAGTGTACACTCAAATGTTTTTCAAACCAAGCAATGCCTCCTTTAGTAGCTGACAGAGTTCCTTATCTAGAGGCGTTGAGGCTGCTGTGCTGTCTCAGAACTGGGTCCATAAGCTGAACAGTCACAAAACTATATTTTATTAAACTGATCATAAACGTGTGTCCTGCTAGATTTTTCATGTCTTCAGGCCTGGGTTCAAATTTTATGTAGATTTTATGTTAAATGGGGTCAAGTTCCAAAGGGCTAGCCATGTGAGTCTATTGCAGAGAAACAAGACACTGTTTATGTTAAATGGGTTTGTAGGATTCAGCCTACTCTTTTATGCTCATTTGCGTAAGACTAAGTATACTGAAGGCAGGTACTAAGCTATCATTCCTGCATTGCTTTCCTAATGCACTCCATTCCTGATTTGCAGCCCCCCATTAGTCCACTCCTGACCCTCTTTGGAGCAGAGGGCCAATTGTATTGCAATGTGTCAAAGTTGCTTGATGGTTCTGCGAAGTGCTCACTCCAGTTACCAAACCAAAATGTGTAAAATTCATTGTAAATTAGAGGATAAATCATAAATCCAATGATATAATATGTAAATCGCTGAGTATTTTTCACATGAAAAATACATGGTGTGCACAAGATAATTTGCATATGTGTAGATATACTTGTTGTGATGGGGTACAGAGTCCCCACAACACTGGGCTCAAAAGACAATACTGGGACTAGGTATCTCCACCTCTCTGGGCCTTTTGAGCATTCTCTGAGTCAGGTGTGTGTTAAAAGATGCCCAGAAACCTAGGGAAAGGGTGTGGGTAGCTTTCAGGAGAGAAGAATCCTTCTCTGAGACACCTGACAGAAAGTAGAGCCTGACAGGGGAGTACAGAGTGGGTAAGGTCTACTGGAAGTGCCTTCTCCAACCACCATTGCCTTAGAGAACTAGCAGAATGGCAGGGCCCTGTTTCTTTGGACTCTTTTGTTAAGTGATTGCTGTTTGGACTATAGGGGCCTTGTCACGAAATAAAGGGACGTATAGGCAGGAAGTAGCCTAAGAGATTGAATTTAAACTCATTTCAGGATGGACTCTGCCCATGTTGCTTCTCACATAGCCCTGCCCAGGACTGGCCCAACCATAGAGGTGAACTAGTTGGTCATCTAGGGCACCAGATTCGATAGAAGTGAATTTTTTTCTTCTATTTAAAAAAATATATTAATATGATATCTCATATACCATGTTGGAGAGGGGGGCACCAAAGTCATAGTTCATCTATCGCACCAAAAACCCTTGGCCAGCCCTGCTGGGACCTGGTGGAGAGGGAGAACCCTACCTTGACCCTGTAAGGGTCACGGCCCAGATAGCAGCAGAGAGCTGAGGACTCCTGCCTTCAAGTCAGAAACAGGCATTTCTGTCACCCTGACAGAGAGGCAAAGTGTGCTGGCGAACAGGCTGCCTGAGTCCTTGAGTACCCCATCACACATGTACACAGTATAGCTTTCTGGGAAAACAAAATACAGTGTTTTTCAAAAATTAAAATACTTAATTTTGTGTGAAAAGAGCAATTATTTAATTTAATTGAGCATGCAGAATAATGGTGGGATAAGTGGTATTTATTGTAAAATATCAGTATTTCTTTAAATATGATTTTATGTATAAAAGAGCTTATCTCACAGCTATTTCAACATTCAGGGACCCCTGGATTAAGGTTTGAAAAGTTTATATCTCTGCAGGAAAGATCATTTATATCTCCTTTCACAGCACATCTGTCAAATAAGAATAATGACACCAAGAACTCTCCCTTTAATTCACTTTGCCTTGCAGTCTTGTTTCTTTTTATTACATTTGTTAAGCAGTTCATCACATTAGCCTCTAAGCTTTCTTCTCTATTTAAAAATGATACTATTTTGTCTGCAAGAGTAATGAGAAAAAGGCTTTGGGTTTCTGATATGGATACATGGCCCCTCCTTTACTCTGGTTTCAAGAGGCAGATGAGTCATGTGTTGGTTTAACACATTCCCCACAGCCAACATCTTATTGCTTAAGGTTCAGAAATATGAATATGAAAACTAGCCATAAGCTATTTAGTTTGTTAGAAATTAACCAGCTTTACCTCATGAATCCAGCTGTGAAAGGACATATGGAAATCTACAGGGTCATATTCCAACAAAACCAAGAATAGTGTCTTTGTTAAAACCAGATAATCTGGGTAAGACTGGACAAAATGGCTATGTCTACACTAGAAAAGTTAAGTCGATTATATTAAGTCAATTTAATAAGGTCAACTTTAAGTCGACCTTATTAAGTCGACCTAACAAAAGTCGGGTGGGCCTGCGTCTCCCTTCCCACCAGTCACCCACACCCTGCGATGACCACCCTTTAGCTTCAATAGGCTACAGCTGGCTCACTTTTCTGCCCCGCCTGGACCGAGGGCCAGGGCTACTGACTCATTGCCTGCCCATAGCGAAGCAGTGCGGCCTCCATCCAAGGCTGGCACCCCTGGTCAACCCCAGTCAGTTACTGTGCACATACTGGTTCTTAATATACTGGTGGAATGTGCCAGGGCAGAAATTGAAATAGGCTTACATTTTAATGGCATCTAGAATGGTTGGCAATAATGTAGGGTAGGTAAACTAACCATGTGTTCTGCAGGGGAAGAGGATATATTTATGCCTGTGAATCAAATTATAAACTACATGGATAATAAATGACAGTTAAAATAGTAATAACATAGTGTTAATAGTTAAGGCATCCACCCCTGGCTTCATGCCTTTTATCATGACCAATCACACACACTTTGGTTCTTTGAGCAATTTCTCCCTTTCCACTCCTGCTGCTCAGTGATGGTGAAGCCAAATGCTGAGGTATAAGAGGAAGAGTTCTGCCAATAGATTGGAATCTCAAGTCATTATTTATTTCTTCCGATACTCCTGCTATAAGTGCAGTTGCTGCTGGGCAGCTGTTTTGGCAGAATGCTTTGATTTCAGCACAGACACAAATCCATCAACTTTATTACCTTCTGTCATCATGCCTCATGCTCTCATGTTATTGCTAGGTGACACTCTGCAGAGTGAATTCCATGCTGAAGAACTGTCATTCGGAATAGTCAGATGTTTATCATTCTTTCACCCATAATATATACCAACATCTTTTTCAGTGCATTAGATGGCAGGATTTAGGTATGGCACTATCTAAAAAGAATGGGATCAAGTCATCCTTCAGAACCTGTGTGTAGTATAATGTTCTCAAATGAAAAGTTTATGGCAGCATTTATATGACCTAAATATAGGACCCAAATTCAGGGACCATTTCTTCCTTTCTGACCTGTACAGCACAGAATAAGGTGTTGATTTTTAAATATGTACTGTGAAAATTGCCGTATCAAATCAGACCTAGCATGTATATACGTGATAAAAAAATAATTCTGTATTTTGTGGGTATTTACCTATTGCTTTGATCAAGGGTGCACATTAAGAAATTTTTCCACCCACAGACTTAATATTGAATATTAGGTTGTTCTTAACAGAGAAAACACAGGAAATTGTTATACTGCATCAGATCCCTGGTTCATCTAATTCCTGTCTTTGACAATGTTCAGTACTGTATGTTTTGTATAGAGAATAGGGAAATAACCTGCCCATAGGGATTCTTTTTTTTTTCCCTTTTCTAATCTTAAAAGTTACTGATTGACTCACTTCCCGAAGCATGAGGATTTATATCCCTTTTTGTTTGTTTGTTTTGTTATCCTTTATAATGTAATGGTGGATGTTCTCATTTGTATAAATGGCCAGTCCTTTTTAGAATCACACAGAAGTCCTTGTTTCCATTATATTTTATGGCAACAGATTCTTCAGATTAATTATGAATTATTTAAAAATGTTTTTTAATTTTTTTGTCTTCCAATTTCACCGAGTGCCTCCTTGTTCCTGTATTATGAGAAAAGTGAAATACTGAATTTTAATTTTGGTAAGATGAGAAAGTTAGTCATACTTTTCTGAGTTGTTATGATGACATGTGTTAGGAATCAGAGGAATCACTTGCTTTGTTAACTGTATGGGAATATAATTTCCAGTTTGTTTTTAAAAGCTGAATCACTGTTTTCAGATATCATTCTTCAGGAAATGTGTTTTCAATTATATCCTCCCCTTTTCTCTCAGACTAACCACACTACTTATTTTAACAAGATATGATTTTTTTCCACAAGGATATTTTCTCAAAAGCACGCTATTCTTTATAAAGACTTCCATTTTCAGTGAAGTTTCTTTTTTACTATGTAAAATAATGTCACTTATTTTAATGAAGATCTAGTTTAACAAAAACAAGCAACTCACTTCCTGTTTACCTTTATTTACTTTACTTTGATTCAAGAAAAAGTGCAAATCATTAATATTGCTTATAAAGAGTGGTAAGACTTCAGAAATTTAAAAGGCAAATAACTATATCTTATTTAATCAATCAATTTTTTGTTTATTCATGTTTAGTACTCCTCCTGTCAATTCCTGATAATGCATTACAGATACAATATACTGAGCACTAATACAACAGTAACCATTCTTAAAAAAAACCCAAAATATTTACATGTAAACATCTTTGCCTTTCCTGGCCAAATATGCCTAGACAAACCAGAGAATTAATAAGGTGAGGGTCAATGAGTGTTTTTCAAAACAAAAGTAAAAACAATTATTCAACATGCAGTAATGTGCTCCTTAATTTAGCAGGTTGCTTCACCTCTTCCAGCAAAACCAAGACCTCCAGGCACATTTCCCTTTGCTGTTATGGGTGATGTTAGAATTCAGCTGTACTGGGATGTCAAAGTCTGGGGTGTTGGTAGCAGTCACAGCTAGGTGGGTGTCCACAAGCCAAAGATGCCCATGACCCGGTAGTTAATGGGCAGGAATTGATAAACACTAAAGCCAGCATCAATAAGCAAGAATTAGGGTTGGACTCAGGCTAGGGCTGGAGACCCGAGATTATAGTTAGTACGAAGGTGGAACTGGGAGGCAAGAATCTTTGTCAGAGTCAGTCTGAGGTCAGCAGCAAGAGATTTCGGTTCACCTGGTAACTGAAAAACTCATCCTTTGCTCTGTCAATTAGCTGGCTTCTGATATCCAAATCAGACTGAAAAGTTCTGTGGCATTCGTAGAATCCTTTTCAAGAATAGAGATTTGACTTCTGAAAGATAGCCATGACAGAATGCACAAATAAATGTAGCACTCAGGAAGTGTCAGCTTATCACTTAACTCATGTTGCTGATCTCTAACGAATCTCCAGATCAGCCTGTCAAAGACAGATTCCCCAAGCTCCAAGAAGTATACCTTAATAGCTTCCATTGAACAGAAGCCTTTCAACTTCAGTACAGAGGTTTAACCAGAGAACAGGCACATGCACTTTCAAATACTCTTGCTCCACAAATTCAAAGCAGCATTTGAGACATTCAAAAGAAAATCTTCCACATCAAAGCTGAGGAGTTTTGTGCAGTTTTTTGCTGCATCATGTAAAACGTGACAGTTGCAATTAGCTTAGGTCATCTTTCAGTTTAGCAACCAAAGAACAGTCTTACCATAATGCATGGGCTCCATAAGCACTAACATTTTTCAGGTGCACCTTAGCTTATTTATGTCATTAATTGTGCCTCCTAAAATTGACTCCAATGTGTCATTTGATTCTTCATAAAAATCAAAAAAGATGTTTAGGTCTCTTTCAGGGTCAAAAAGAAAAAAATCAGCCAAAGGAAAAAACTTCCAGTTTCTTTTATTTGAAACATCAGGATAAACTGCAAAGGGTGAATTGTTTTCTTTTAGCTTTTTGACTGCTGTTTCCACAGAAAATGACTCAAACACATTTTCAGCTAGACTTTCTTTTTTTTTTTTTGTTCTTCCCAGCTTCATTTTCTTTGCCAGAGCAGAATCAGCATGTAGCCATGTAACTAATTTGCTGCCACGGATCATTGACAAAAACTTTTAGTAGTGCTTCACTCCATGAAAGACGTTGGCCAATACCTTTGCGGACACAACATCTTTAACACTGTTTCTCTGTGATAAAAACATTGATATTCGTGCACTCTGTTTTGCATTCTGAACTGCTGTTGGGACCAGTCGGGAGTGTCATGGCAAAAATGGAAGGATTTGATTCTGTCCTGCATGGGACACTAAATTGTGATTCTGGCTATCATTTGCTCAGGCTATCATCTGTGGTAACCTTGTGGGAGGAGGTAACACCACAAATAGTGAGTCCTAGAGAAGTCCCAGGAAGTGAGTTGGCAAAATGCCAAGACAGCCAATAGGAACAGGGTATAGGCTTTTGAATTGGAAGCAGCAGCCTTTCCTGTTTCCTGTTTGGTTGGGGAAGATCTCCTGGAAGGCAGAAAGGAGCCAGGCTGCCAGGGCTTGAGAGGAGCCAGAGGAAGAAGCCTGAGAAGAGGTGGAAGAACATAAGAACATAAGAACATAAGGAAGGCCGTACTGGGTCAGACCAGAGGTCCATCTAGCCCAGTATCTGTCTACCGACAGTGGCCAGTGCCAGGTGCCCGAGGGAGTGAACCCAACAGGCAATGATCAAGTGATCACTCTCCTACCATTCGTCTCCATCCTCTGATAAGCAGAGGCTAGGGACACTATTCTTAACCCCTTTCTGGCTAATAGCCATTTATGGACTTAGCCCCCATGAACTTATCCAGTTCCCTTTTAAATATTGTTATAGTCCCAGCCTTCACAACCTCCTCAGGTAAGGAGTTCCACAAGTTGACTGTGCGTTGTGTGAAGAAGAACTTCCTTTTATTTGTTTTGAACCTGCTACCTATCAGTTTCATTTGGTGACCCCTAGTTCTTGTATTATGGGAGTATTTAAACAACTTTTCCTTGTCCACTTTTTCCACATCAGTCATAATTTTATATACTTCTATCATGTCCCCCCTCAGTCTCCTCTTTTCCAAGCTGAAGAGGCCCAGCCTTTTCAATCGTTCCTCATACGAGGCACTCTCCAAACCCCTAATCATTTTAGTTGCCCTTTTCTGAACCTTTTCTAGTGCTAGAATATCTTTTTTGAGATGAGGAGACCACATCTGTACACAGTATTCGAGACGTGGGCGTACCATGGATTTATATAAGGGCAATAATACATTTGCAGTCTTATTTTCTATCCCCTTTTTAATGATCCCTAACATCCTGTTTGCTTTTTTGACCGCCTCCGCACACTGTACGGACATCTTCAGAGAACTATCCACAATGACTCCAAGATCTTTTTCTTGACTCGTTGTAGCCAAATTAGCCCCCGTCATATTATAGGTATAGTTGGGGTTATTTTTTCCAATGTGCATTACTTTACATTTATCCACATTAAATTTCATTTGCCATTTGGATGCCCAATCACTTAGTTTTGTGAGATCTTTTTGAAGTTCTTCACAATCTGCTTTGGTCTTGACTATCTTGAGTAGTTTAGTATTGTCTGCAAACTTAGCTACCTCACTGTTTACCCCTTTCTCCAGATCATTTATGAATAAATTGAATAGGACTGGTCCTAGGACCAACCCTTGGGGAACACCACTAGCTACCCTTTTCCAATCTGAGAATTTACCATTTACTCCTACCCTTTGTTCCCTGTCTTTTAACCAGTTCTCAATCCATGAAAGGACCTTCCCTTTTATCCCATGACAACTTAACTTACGTAACAGTCTTTGGTGAGGGACCTTGTCAAATGCTTTCTGGAAATCTAAGTACACTATGTCCACTGGATCCCCCCTGTCCAGAAGGTATGGACGATGTGGGGCAGAGGCCCAGGGGACCTTGTTTGACTGGGGGTTGAAGCAATGCCTGGTGTGAGTTGTGTAGGGGCCCAGGGCTGGAGCCTGGAGAGGTGGGTGGGCATGGGTCCCTCCCTGCATCCCTCCAGACTGTTGGTGAGCAGCCAAGGACCAGAGGCAGCCACTGCAATCAAGTGGTCTGCCAGGACTTGACTTTTCCTGGAAGGTGGGATACTTGGACTGGGGCCTAGATGGAGAGCTAGGCTGCCTGGAAAAGGACTTGAAGACGTGGACCACGCTAATGGGTACTACTTGAGCTACTCCCCAAATATCATCAACAGGGGAACCCACTGGGGGGTTTGGGCTGAGGAGTCAGTGATAATGCCTTTCCTGTGGCAGTATAGGGATGCCAGATGTCCTAGGCTCCACAAACCATGGTTCTAGGCCTACATATGCTTATGCTAGCTTTCTCTGGATAGGCTTCTACCTCATGCCTTCAGTACCTATGAAACATCTATGTTTCTGCTTCCAGTCCCTCATTTTGGCCTCCATCTTCTGACAGGGATCATCTTATTCTCTTTATAGCATGTCATTATTTTGATGCCATAGGGTAGATAGAAAAGAAGATTTATGTTTTCTTGAAGGTTTTTCAACACTCCAGCTCTCTAGACATTTTTAATGTGCTTAGCCAAAATACCTAGCCATCATATGAACAAGTTCAGCAGAGCAAAAATTTGTCCCCGAAGACTCAGCATTTTCACCCATCTGCCATTTATACTACAGGTTTGCTCTTACTTGCTTATCCACAGGCGAGATGCTGCTGGCTATTCTGTAGGCCTTATTACTAGATAGGAAGCTTGCACAACCTGACTTTGTTGACTGGTTTATTGTTTTTCTTCCCCTGACCCTCCATTTTCTTTCTTTCTCTGGTTTTGGTATTTATAGAGTGTAAACTATCTTCCTTTTATGTTTGTATGGAGCCTAGGATCAAACAAAAATAATTTTGTATACTGGGATATATTTGTATTTATTTATGGGTAGATCAATGGTGCGCTTAGATCAATGGTGCACACTAGCGAACCTTTACTAACTGGTGATCCACAATATTATAATTTGGTTTTGACATAGAAAACATAGGAATTGGATATGTGGTCTGTCTAGGCCAGAATCCAGTTTCTGAATATGGCCAGCAACAGATACTTCAGAGAAAAGTTAAAGAAACCCCACAACAGTCATATACTAGATGGTCATCCAAACCCTAAAGAAACTCTAAATAGTTAGAGATTGGCATAGACCCTAAAACATGAGGTTTTATATCCTCTAACAAAACTTTTTATTTAACTTCTTACTACAGTTCATTCCTAGATATAACATTGCTATGGAACAGAAGTAGGAGCCATATTGTCCATTCCACGTGGATGTTCAGCTCTTATGGCACAGTGATCTAGAACAGTGCATGCTTAGTGCTGATGGAGTGTTGAAAGATTTTAGCAGCCAGTCTCTAGCAAATTCTACAGAGCAAAATACAAATGAGAAATGGCAATTTTCAGTAGGTTATATTATAACTTAACCTATTCAGAATAGATTTTCACATGGATAGCAAAAAGCACCTCCCCCCCTGCCAAGGACGATCCAAATGCAAAACTTCAAGATACTGGTGCACACCAGATGATGTTAGAACTCTTAAAAATAGTTGGAAATATTTTTAGAATGGAAAATATTGGACAGCATAAATATAGTGGCCATTACTGATCTCTTGTTACTGGCTGTGTTGAAACAGATGAATAACAAATCACAGCTTCAAAGAGAAACTGCAGAACTCGAACTTATATGCAAATTTGACTCAGTTGTCTTGGGGTTAAACAGGGACTATGGATTTTTCTCGCATTACAACAAGTGATTTGACCTCACCCTCCTCTATGTGCTGTTCCCCAGTGTTTGAATCCTAACACCCATTTTGATTTGCTGTTACAGCCTGACCTGATCCTATGTCATACACTCCCCTACATTTAATTTCCTCCGATTCTGTAAATTTCCCATCTTCAAAGCGTCTGACGAAGTGGGATTTTCTGCCATGAAAGCTCATGCGATAAATAAATCTGTTAGTCTTTAAAAGTGACACAGGACTCTGTTGTCTTTCTACAATAGTCTAACACGGCTACACCTTTGGAATTAAATTAACAAGTGTAGACATAGCCATTGAGAGGGGGAAAAATTCTGCTCCTGAATGTGTATATGAGGCTGTTACTGGCTTCACTGGGAATCCTACACACTTATCAAAGAACAGAACTTCACCCAAGGGCACAAATACAGAAAGGATAAATGTATCTATCTTTTTAAAGAGTAAAAAAATAATAAAGAATAGGCCCTGTAAATTGAAAAATAATTCTAACATTTTCTATAGATAAAATTTGAGGAAAAAAAAAATCTTTAAAAAAAACAACAACAATTTTGACAATGTTGACACCTTTTTTTTAATAAAAAAGGTGTTGTTTGAAAATGGCCACACTTTGACCAAATATCCCTACTCCAGTGAACAAATTTCAATCAGACGTACTGGGAACAGAGATTACTTTGTGCAGGAGGTCAGACTAGATGATCATACTGGTCCCTTTTGAGTCTATGAGTAGTCACAGGAGTAATGTACTCGTGCATGTTTGCAACATCTGTTCTGTACTGCTATCCACTAGGGTACCTAAGGCCCAGGTCATTAAAGGCATTTAAGCACCTAGCTCTATTGATTTCAACAGGAATTAAATGTCTAAATAGCTTTTCAGGATTGGGGCCTTAGTCAGGACCAAAGTTAAGGATCCCTAGATATTCTGTGATATGGGGACCACCAAGGCAACACCCACAGCTCTGTGCCCAGGCTGTGGTACCTCCCTGCAGCTGGAATGGTAAGGTCAGGACACCTCCTCCCACATTTTGGAGGCAGGGCAGTGGCATGGGATCCCCTTCTGCCCTCCAGAAGTAGCAGTGGGGTATCAGCAGGGACACCTCTCCTCCACAGAGTAACAAAGTGGAAGAAGACAACACCTTCAGTATTTACCCATATAGCTGGGGTAGGTGACTTTGCTTGAGTGTATGTGTTTGCTTCATTCTTTTCTTTCTGTCACTGTAATAGTTACCTGTTAGGGGCTGTGGTCCAGAGGTCCCAAAGCATTGGGTCTTGAGATCAACAACATATTCATCATATACCATTCACCCTTCTGATACCTATTGTTTCAGACTCTCTGCAAACTCAGGCAGACATTGCTGCATTAGTTATACTCAAGTTATGTTTTCAAGTTTTTCTTTACAACTACAAGGACTAGAAAATTCATTTTTTAAAAAAAATAATGAAACTCAATATTATGATTTAATCACGTAATTCCAAGGGCTTGGGTCTTAGACATGTTTATAATGCCTATGCCTTAACCCAGTGCCTTCCACATAAAATAAGTCACCCTTTTATCATAATTTTAAAAGCTCTGCTTGGAATAAGAATTCTGTTTTATTTGGGGTGAGGAATGGGGAGGGAGTGGTTGATATTTTGAATGTTGTTCTGGTAGGTATAAACCACAGTGTGGATACTTGAGCATAATAACAAATTTCTTCTTTTTCAACATAACATACAAGTTTTGATTTGTACTGATACTGATTTTAACTTTCATTTTCCTTTGACCTTGGAGTGACGTTCAAAGGAATGTGCCAAGATCTTGCTTCATGATAGCCATCGAACTGCCATGTGGAGCAATAGACTGAGGTGCTTGCTTCCCATCTTCTTAGATAAAGCAGAAAAGATTCTGGATTTCAGGGGTCAAGATTTTATAAAATTGACTATCTTCACAGCATAGTCCTGCACTTCTTTCAAGTTGGTAGGCATACTTTTGGCAGCAAGAGCTTCCCTATATATGCCAATGAAAACTCATGTGATAAATAAATTTGTTAGTCTTTAAAAGTGCCACAGGAGTCCTTGTTTGCTCTGTTACATGTCACTACTCTACTATACCTACCAGACAATGGCTTTACACTGTTGGTGCAGAAGTCAATACATGAACAGATGATATATCATGTTGATTTACAAAGAAGTCAAGCAACTGGAAAATTTCCGCTATGTTGTTCTGGTAGACAGCAATGAGTAAAACTAAATATACTGTACTTTTGTGCATGTACTGCACATAGCCTGCCATGTCCATGGATTTGTCCAATGGGAGGGCAAAGTACTGCCTGCTAGTGACAGATTCACTAATTGAGTTAGGATGTCATTGGCCATATCATAAATTCAACGTGAACCCCTGTTTGATAATGGCACTAATTAAATTAATTTTGGGCCTTCTCTCCAAGCAGAGTGCTTATCATGTCTGCAGCCTCATATAGCATTAGTTCATTTGCTATGGGGTGAGGTTTTCCTGACTTCACAGTTCTGAAACTCATTAAGTATGATACTTCATAGAATCATAGGGATGGAAGGGACCTCATGAGGTCATCTAGTCCAACCCCCTGCTAAAAAGCAGGACCACTCCCACTAAATCACCCCAGGCAGGGTTTTGTCTAACTGGGCCTTAAAAATCTCCAAAGATGGAGATTCTACCACCTCCCTAGGTAGCCCATTCCAATGCTTCACCACCCTCCTAATGAGAAAGTTTTTCCTAATATCCAACCTCGACCTCCCCAGCTGTAATTTGAAACCATTGCTCCTTGTTCTGTCCTCTGTTACCATCAAGAACAGCCTAGCTCCCTCCTCTTTGGAGCACCCCTTCAAGTAGTTGAAGGTTGCTATCAAATCTCCCCTCAGTCTTCTCTTCTGTAGACTAAATAAGCCTAGTTCCTTTAGTCTCTCCTAATAAGTTATGTGCCCCAGCCCTCTAATCATTTTTGTTGCCCTCTGCTGGACTCTTTCTTCAAGAGCCTTTAATATTATCAGCAGAAGAGCACAAAACTTTCTTGCTCCCCATTAGCGGTGCCTGCATCCATTTGAAAAATTCTGGTTGTTAGTTCTTGTGGTGTTCATGTTTTGTTTCCAAGCATCTGTGCAGAAGAGATGGTTTTAGGCTGTTATTCGACAGGACTTCACCACATAACAGACACTATAGTTTAGGGTATTTGTGATCTTCAGTCCAAGTAAATCTCATTTTGATGTACTTTTTGTCACATTTACATCTCTTTAATATAGATCCTGTTTTGTCCCTAGTGTCAAAGTTTCACTTCTCAGGCTGAGATCTTCATGTTGAGTAGTCATTGTCTCACCAGTGATTTCAGCAAGTGCACTGGTAGTAGCAAGACAAATTTTATTAATTCGCTTCTCATCACTGATACTTTGTGTGTTCTTCTTAACAATACCTTTCTTTAGTCATCTGTCCAGATGTAACTCTTGCAGACAGGTATCCTTATAATGTGACATGTACAAAACAAAAAAAACAACAACCCTAAGTTCTGAGCTCAGGTAGACTGGACAGTTGCTGGGCAACTGAGCCTGCGCTGTACAGATGATTAGAGGTGAGGGATCCATACAACAACATCTCAATGTATCTGTATTATTGTTGCACCATGAGATAAATTAACTACCATATTTTATATAACAAATTTCAACAGAGTTTTAAAACTCCATGGCTATGTCTACACTTAGGGATTTAGATCAACGTTATTAAATCGACTTTAATAAGTCAACTTCAAGTTGATCTTATTAAGTCGACTTAGAGAGTCCACATAGGACTCTTAAGTTGACTTAAACTTTGCCTTACTACATCGACTTACAGAGTCTATACTAGACTTTCTAAGTTGACTAGTTAGATCCAGGGGGAGGCGAGGCTCCTTTGGAGCCTTGGCTCCCCAGGCTAGAATGGCGTGTCCTCGGGAGACCCAGCCCCGCACGGGCCTGGCTCTCCTGGAGGCAGGAAGCCTGAGCGGTCCGGGGGAGAAGGGAGAACTGAGCTCCCTTCTGGCCCAGACTGCTCGGCTTCCTTCGGGCCGGGACCGCTCAGGTCCCAGGCAAAAGGGAGCCCCCCCGCTCCCTTCTCGCCGGGACCAAGCGATCCCTGCCGAGCCAGACAGAAGGGATTGCAGGACTCCCTTCTCTCCAGGACACCCACATTGGGCTTCCCCAAAAAGTTGGAGCACCGTGCCAGCAATTGCCGGAGGCTTCCCGGCAGTTGGAGCGCTGGCAACGTCCAGCACAGTGGCACTCCAGCTGCCGGCAAGCCTCTGGGAGCTGCCCGGCAGCTGGAGCGTGGGTCTCGGGGAGAAAGGAGCCCCATGCTCCCTTCTGGCCAGGACCAGTCCTGGCTAGGAAGGAGCGCAGGGCTCCCTTCAGCCAGGACTGCTCGCATCCCGGCTAGGATTGAGCGTGGGGCTCCCTTCAGCCAGGATCGCTCAGGTCCCAGCTAGGAGGGAGCCCCACGCTCCCTTCTCTGCAGGACCTGAGCAGTCCCGGGGAGAAGGAAGTTGGGACAAGCCAATAGCGGCTTCCTGGGGAGAAGGGAGCAGGGGCTCCCTTTTCCCCATGCCCAAAGTCGACTAAGTCGACTTAGGGCTTCCACATTGCTTAAGTCGACTTAAAAAGTTGACTTAAGCATTAAAGTTGACTTTAAACTAAGTTTAATAAAGTCGACTTTAAATTTCCTTAAGTCGACTTAAGCAACAGCTTAAGTTGACTTAAGGAAATGCCAGTGTGGACGCAGAGTAAATTAAGTCGACTTAAGCCTGCTTAAGTCGACTTAATTTACTAGTGTAGATGCACCCCATCTGAGCAGCCTATTATGAAAATGCAATAAATAAAATAACTAATAAATAAAATTGAGCATTGCAGAATTTCACCTGTGTACCCCACAAAGAGATGTCTCGCATACCCCCTTGTGTATGCTCACTGCAGTTTGGGAACCCATACCTACAGCTTCAAAAAGTCTAAAAGTCAATATTGTTCAAATATTTCCTAAATGATACTTCACTAAAGAAGTGTGGTCTACATTGACATAGCATGTTCTTTGAAGCCAAAAAACACAAGCCTTTGTCCTAACTAATGCATGCTATCAAAGAAGATCTTAGATCTTAGGATATAGCTACAAACTGTAACCTTACTCAGAACTGAAGCCCAAACAGAAATAGAAGAAATAAATGATAAACACATTTGCTTGTTGACCTAACGTCACTTTATGTTATAATGCATGACATTTGCTTTTATTTTACATCACATTATTTCAATTTAGTTTTCACTTAGTTAACAGTATTGTGTTTATATGTTTTTGCCATGTTGATAAGTTAACAATTGTGTCCAGTTATTTTTGAGCATGCATTTTTAATTACTCATTGTTTTGGCAAAATGATATTCAATAAATGGAAGAATTCCCAACAGCTGTTTTAAACGCAGGGAAGATACCTTGGCCAAGTGTGTTATTTTTAATTCAAAATTTAGCTTCCAGCGACATATGATTCCTCCATTAACTGATGAGACCAGCACTGTAGAAAATGTGGGCTATGCTTCTTCACTAATGTTGTTATAATTGTCAGACAAAGAATTTAAGATGGAGTTAGAATGTAGAAAAACATCAGTAACATACGACTATAAATAAAGATCTGATATTGTTTTAAAAAAAGACATTAGATAGCCAATAAATTCAGAATTAAGATTAAACTTAAAATAAACCCAAATGTTCAAAACCACAAAAATGCCCATATTTATATAGGGTTTTGAAACATGCTCAATAAGTAATAGCTACCAGTTTTCTCAGAGGGAATTGCTACTTATGAGCACCTTTTGAAAATGTGACCATAATGGCTATTTTAACTTTGCCTCTATAATGAAGTTGGTCTCCAATCGTTTTCTTCTTTGTTCCTTTCATATCTGCAGCCTGAGCTTTAAGAGCCTATTAAACTGAAAAAAAATTAAGGGCCTGAGGGATCAAGTCCCTCAGTGGAATGTGTTACTTCTGGATCAAGGATTCTTTTTATTATGACGTTCATAATCTATGGGTAAGAACATCTAAAATTTGGAAGAACAACCATTTTGATTCAGTGATCATTGCACTTCTGTCCTCTCAGCTCTCCATCATCTTTTTCTTAGTCACTTTAAGAAATTTTCAGTTTGTGGAAGCAAAAATCTTAAATTCTGTGAAAAGACTGTAACAGCTTGTACAGATTTTGATACCAGTTGTGTATACTTTGTCTTCACACTACTGTTGCTTGGCATAGGTGCAAGAGGAAAGAAATAGTTGTACAATCTGGTGTATTTCCTGACTTTGAGTGTCTCACTGTCGAGCCTTCATATTGCATTACAAACAAGGAGTTTTATGGCACTTTTAAAGACTAACACATTTATTTATTGCATGATCTTTCATGGAAGAAAATCCCACTTTGTCAGATGCTTGAAGATGGAGAATTTACAGAATGGGAGGAAAATAAATGCAGGAAAGTGTAAGTCAGGATTAGGTAAGACTGTTTCAGCAATTTAAAGCAGTTGTTTAAATTCAAACAGTGTGAAACAGCATATTAGAAGGAGAATAGGGAGAGAGAAGGCAAAATTACTTTTTGTAATAAGAAAGCCAGCCAATATCTCTATTTAAGCCCAAGGCAACAGTGTCAAATCTGCATATGAATTCCAACTCTGCAGTTTCTCTTTGAAGTTTTGATTTGTAATCAATTTGCTTAAATATGCCAATTAACATATCTTCCATGGAGTGAGCAGGGAGACTGACATGTTTCACTATTGTTTTTTTAATTTTATTTCTGATGTCAGATTTGTGTTCATTTACTCTTTTGCACAGAGACTGTCATGTTTGTCCAATGTATAAGGCAGAGGGGCATTGCTGGCACATGATGGCACATATCACCATTGGTGGATGAGCAAGTGAATAAGCCCTTGATGGAGTAGCTGATTGGATTAGGTCCTGTGATGGTGTCATTCGTGCAGATATGTGGACAAAGTTGGCAATGGGGTTTGTTGCAGGGATATGTGCCTGCCTTAATGTTTCTGTTGTTTTGTCTGTAGTTGCTGGTGAGTACCTGCTTAAGATGCAGGACCATCTGTGAGGAGAGATCTGTCTCCCAAGGCTTGAGAGAGTGAGGGACTGTCTTGCAGGACAGGCTCATTTCCTTGATGATGTGCTGTAGAGGTTTGGCATGGGGGTTGTAGGTGATGACCAATGGCATTCTGTTGTTTTCTTTCTTGGGCTTCTCCTGTAGTAGTTGACTTCTAGGTACCTGTCTGGCTCTATCGATCTGTTTCCTCACTTCCCCAGATGGGTACTGTAGTTTTAAGAATGCCTGATAGAGATCCTGAAGGTGTCTGTCTCTGTCTGAGGGATTGGAGCAAATGTGGTTATATCTGAGGGGTTGGCTGTAGACAATGGATTGTGTGGTGTGTCCTGGATGAAAGCTCAATGGATGTAGGTAACTATTGTGGTCAGTAGGTTTTCCGTATAGGGTGGTGTTTATGTGTCCATCATTTATTTTTACTGTAGTGTTCAGAAAGTGGATTTCCTGTGTGGAGTGGTCCAAGCTAAGGTTGATCATGGTGTGGAAATTGTTGAAATCTTTATGGAAATCTTCAAGGGCTTCCTTTCCATGGGTCTAGATGATGAAGATCTCATCAATGTAGCATAAGCAGAGGAGTGGTACTGGGAATGAGAGCAGAGGAAGCATTGTTCTAAGTGAACCATAAAAATGTTTGCATATTGCGGGGCCATGTGGGTACCCATAGCAGTGCCGCTGACTTGAAGATATAAATTATCTTCCAATCTGAAATGGTTGTGGATGAGTACAAAGTTAGCCATGAGGTGTGCTGTGACATCATCTAGGATTGTGCTCCTAATGGCTTGTAATACATTATCACGTGTATTTCAAGACTAATCTTCCTAGCCCTAGAACTGCAGATCCAATTATTTCTATAAATGACACGCCAAGCTTTTTGTATTACACTGACCTAGTTTTAAACTGGCCAAAAATTGCTATCTGAATGAATTAGTGAAAGTATATGTAAGCAGGGTCTGAATGAGCCCTCCTTGCTGTAGGGGAGGGAAAGGGGTGTTAGAACATCCACCCTGCTTAGGTGCGCTCAGCATGATGGGACTGCTTTGCCCAAATGATCCCTTTGGCTGGTGCTGGTTACAAATAACTTTTGTGTGAAATGCAGGGATAATGAAAAGTTCTTCTCATTTTGTACAAGCAAATGGAAGTAGAAGGGTGCTTCGACTATACTGATTAAAGGGTCACTATAATCTAACTGACCTGACCTTATTGTTGCTAACATACCTGCAGAAACCATTCTTGTTACCCTTTATATCCCTTGCTAGCTACAACTCAGTTGTGATGTGGCCACTCCTGCATGCTTGAGCAATATTTTTATACTTCTCGCTAGTCGTCTGTCCAAGGTTTCACTTCTTGTAAGCTTTCTTTTGGTGTTAAAGTGCTCTGAAGATTTCTCCATTAAGACAAGCCAGTCATCTCCCATAATTGCTATTCTTTCCGTACGTCGGGATGGTTTGTTCCTGCATCTTCAATAAGGTTTTTTTTAAAAAAATTGCCAGATCTCCTGGTCTCCTTTCCCCCTCTGTGATCCTGCCCATCAATTCCCTAAGGGGGTCAAATCTGCTTTTTTGAAGTCCAGGGTCCTGATTCTGCTGCTCTTTCTACCTTCTTTTTGTCAGGTTCCTTTTGTCAATCACCTCATGGTGACTGCTAGGTTGCCATTCCCTTCTATTTCATGGTCTTATGTTTATGAATCCTCCTTATGCTGTTTTTCCCAAATTAATGCTGAGTTACTTCTTTCATTAAACAGTCTTCTTTCAGACTCTGTGCTAGCAAGGAGGGAAGTATTGCCTTTTGGAGGCACCCAGAGGAGTAGCATATAATTTCCCAGGTGCTTGGGTGGGGGCTTGAGCTGATTTTGTGTTGTATTTTTTTAAAGGAATCCTTGTGTATTGAACTCAACTCTTCTTGATGCCGACTCCAACTGGCAGAAGGGTTACATATATAATCCAGCATCTGTGGATATGTAATTTGGTATCTTCTGCTGACTTTGTCTACTTTGAATGCCAGGTGTCTAACGCCTGGGGTAGGGTCTTATTTTGGCCAAGTAAATCTATTACTAACTCTCCAAAGGATGCTGAATGATCTTATTGCTAATGGAACTCTAATTTACTGCCACAACTTTAAGAATCTTTTAAAACATTTGCCATTATTTTAGGATATCCAGACCTACCATATGTGAGAAGTCATCATCTATGTTTTTTGCCAATAAAACTGAGATGATGAAAATTTTGTTTCCTCTTAAGTATCATCCACTATTGGTAGCACAGTTGTTTTCTCTTTAGTCATTGTCTTCTTTGTCAAGGCTGGAGCATATTACTCATGTAATTCTGGCCAAAATTCTATGGCTTATTTGTTGTTGGATGCTCACCATATGTGTCGTTGATTGCTGCGTAGTAGGCACTTTGGCTGCTTGCCAGTTTGGCACTTACTACTTGCTATCATTGGTTATGAATAGCTCCCTTGCTTCTGATCAGCACTTGCTGTGCTGTCATCGAATCACTCTTCAAGCAACCTTTTTTTTTTTTTAAATCCTTTTTTTATGCACAGGTGCTTATAATCTATAGGACTATTTTTACCATGCCTTTGCCGCACCAGACTGGAAAATCTAAGTTTGATTTTTTTCCACTTACAAAGATCTTCCTGACAACTGTCTATGTTCCGAGTTAGGAGACAACGCTGTAGAATCCTGTGCAGTACCAGTGTAGAGTCCTGCAGTGGGACTGAGATCCTAAAGATCCTGCAGGACCCTCTGCCATAATATCAGGAGAGGGTGGTAGTAGGAGTGAGTATTGTGGGGTGTGATAGGAATGGAATTAAAAATAGTCCTGTGCAGGGCTCTACTATGCAATCCAGAAACATCACTGCTTAGAGTAATTTATGAAGTCTTGCTGTATATGATTCAAACACATATGCTCTTCCTATTTCGTTGAACTGTAGCATCATTTGCTGTAAGGTTTTTTAAATGGCATTCCTTTTAATAAACATTTTAAACCTTTGACCCGAATATAGTGTGTGCCAATTACAATTCAGAGAAGTATTACCATGATATACAGTTTAACAAACAGATTGAAAGCCAAAAGTCAGTCATGTGTAACTCACGCTCTCTATTCCGACGTATCGTTAAACATAGCTGAGTTCTTCCATGTGTTCTGGTAAACTAAGATTACTGCAAAATGTATTCACCAAGCAAAAAATACTCAGAATAAAAATAAGGAACAGCACTGGGCTCATACAAGGCCCAATCATGACAAGACCATGTGCAGCCTTGGGGTGTATGCAAGCCTCCGCAACTCCTTCTATGGCTCTGCAAGAGCCTGGACTATTGCACGCGTCTAGGAAGAAAAATTCTGAAAAGAGGGGCAGAGAAGGACAGTGAAGAGGCAGAATCATGGCCCAATTCTTCTTCATGCTAGCCCTGGGAGTGGGGAGGGGTGTTTTCTTAGATGGAGCAATGTGTTTTAACCCCTATATGCAAGAAACAACACCAGGAGAAAACTTCACTCTCTGAATGGCGCACCATCAGCATGGTCCCAACTGAAGCCTGTGGCATAAGGGCCAATATTTAACTTATACTTTTATGTGGACAGGTTCATAAGTGTGCATACTGTTTAACAGATAACTAAAATATTACAGCCACCTTCCCAAGAGACTCAAAATCTTTGGCCCAATCCTGCACCTCCTATGTGAGTAGTTCTTTCTGCTGCTTTGATGAGTACTTATGTAATATTCTGTATAACAGGTGCAGGATCAGGACTTTGGAAGGGATAGCAAAGCTTAGAAGGCTATAGGGAAGATGAGAAGTACAACAGGAAAAGATTATGATTTGGAATTACAGAGATGATCATTAGCAATATTTGTAAAGCCCTTTTTCTAATTATATTTCTAAATAATTTTAACTATTAGCAGCTGTCATTATCTCAAACTAAAAGCTTCCACAGAATACAATCATTTTCTATTTTTATCTTTTACAGTGGCACTCAGAATGCATGAAAATATACTCACCTGGGAAGTTTTGGATACCCAAGAAATGCAGGCTTGAGCCTCATTAAAGTATTAGGTATTTAAAGCATTAGGTGTATCAACCCAAGGCTTAAACTCAGATTTGACTGTAAATCTGGTATTCTTTTGCAGAAGATGACCACTGGAGAGGTCAAGTATTTACTAATACCATGGAAATCTCAATGCATATGAACAACGGAGTTCTATGGCACTTTTAAAGACTAACAGATTTATTTATCGCCTGAGCTTTCGTGGGAGAAAATCCTACTTTGTCAGACATCCGATAAATAAACCTGTTAGTCTTTAAAAGTGCCACAGGACTCTGCTGTTTTTTTGCAATAGACTAACACGGCTACCCCTTTGGAACTTGACTCAATGCATATGGTATTCCACTTGAGAACGTGGCTTTGGAAAGTTGACTGAGCAGATCTCCTGCTGAAGATGACAAAATATAACTTGCTGTTTTTGAAAAGCTGTTAACACTTGAAAAATATTTCCTTCCATAGATTTTTGTATTACTGTTGCTCAAACAAATGAAAATTATAAATACAAAAGGTTTTTTTTTAAACGCTTGTAAATGATTTACTGGCACATGAAAGATCAAATGACTTTAGACTGTCTTCTTCAGAACCTGTCACCTAGTTCTACAACCCAAACCAAGAAAAATATAATTTGATTTTACGGGGAAAAAATCCAAGCCAAACCCAACAACAATCATCCAATCACTGTGCTGAGTATTCAAGAGGCAGGTATAAAAGATCAGTTTTTGCCTTCTATAGTATATTCTTTTCCATCTCCTAGTTCATACACTGTTGTGTTGTACCTGGTCAAAGAAATTCTAAGTAATATTTTAAATTGTATCTCAGGACAAATTAATGAGCTGCTTTCCCTGTTGCTAGTAGAGCCTTCAATGCTTGACTCCTCTGATTTGTCCAGCCCAATTTCCAGTGATTTCATTGAAAATGTGGACTGTGTGCAACACGGGGCCTTGACTAATCAGGTTCTCTGTATTCTTTTATTACAGCTCAGTAGTCCTGGCCTATTCTGTACACACCACAACATGGTACCAAGGGTGTCACCACATACCCCCTGCCTTGAAGTGGTTTCCACTATACACAGGGTTTGGTTTGTTTCAATGGCCGGCAGCACCCCTATACCCCCCTGCCTGCCTGCTCCCACCCTTTCTTGCAGCTCTGGTCTGGAAGGGAGCTGGCTCTGCACCCAATTCCTAGCGCCGAGCACCCCCAAAGCCCGCTGAATGGGGCAGCCGGCTCCTTTGGGCTGCGCTGAATGAAGCCACCGACGGACTTGGGGCGTGGGGATCCCCCCTCTCCTGGCAGCCTGGAGCTGCGGGGCAGCAGCGCGCGGCCTGGCGGGGGGCGCCCGCCCGCTCCTGCAGCTGCTCCCTGGGGGCGCTGCGGCCAGGCGCAGGAGGCAGCTGCCGCAGCAGCCCGGCTCCGCGTCGGTGCGGGATTTCTCAGGCCGCCTCCGCCAATCACACGCGCTCCGGGCCAGGCTCCAGGAGCGCCATGGGAGCGGTGCCGTCCGCGCTGAAGCACTGCCTCAGCTACCAGCACCTCCTCAAGGAGCAGCTGTGGATCGCGGAGCCGGCCGCGCCGCCGCCTGCTCCGCACGCCGGGCAGGTCAGGTACCGCCGGAGCCGCGCGCGGCTGGGGAGGGAGGGGAGCGCTGCGGCCCCCTCCATCCCTCGGCCAGCTGCTGTCCCCTCCCACAGCCACTGCCCCGTGCGCCTGCTGCTCGCTCCCCCACCCGGCTTCTCTGCCTGACACCCAGCCCGCCGCCTCCTCTGGGTGCCCTTCCCTCCCTGTCTGCTGTGCCTAGGCAGCTGTTATTCCCCCTATACTCCCCATGCCCAGCAACTGCTGTCCCTACCCCCAGCTAGCTGCTACTGCACTGATCTCCCCATCCCCTCCCTTTCAGCTCACTCTCCTGCTACCCTCCCTTTCCCCTTCCTATTGGTCCAGCTATTCTCCTTCCCGGGGTTAGCCTGCAGCATTTCAGCCCTCTCTCAACCAACAGTGAAGTGTCAAAGGGGTAGCCGGGTTAGTCTATTATAGAAAAACAACAGAGTCCTGTGGCACTTTTAAAGACTAAGAGATTTATTTATCGCATGAGCTTTCGTGGGAGAAAGTTCCGCTTCGTCAGATGCTTTGAAGACAAAGTGGGA